>JAODAL010023105.1:0-63357 GCA_025379985.1 Phyllomedusa bahiana
TATTTTTGTTAAAAACCAAGAAGGTTTGGAAATAAAGCTTACATTTCCTAGCGAGAGAGAGAAAAAGGAGAGACGATAAAAAAAAAAAAAAAAAAGTCTAGCACAGAGAGATTTAGTTCCATCTGAAAGCTGTCGACATGAATAAAAGGCTTTTCTTTGAACCTTGAGTTTAATAGCGAGAGGAGAGAGAGAGATTGGAGTTTGGAGCCCTAGGGTTTAATCAGAGCTTCATTTGATAAATACAGGGAGACAGAACCTACACAGTGTGAGTGTTGATGCTGCTCTCCCCTCTCTGGTGCTGCCGCTCATTCCCCGGCTAGCCCCTTGTCTAATAAACCCTTTCCTCACCTCCTCCCCGGCCCGCACGATGCCCTCCTCACCCCCTCACCGTCGTCATGTTACTTTATATTCATTGCCATCTTCACTGGATTCAAGGACTTTCCTGGTTTGCCCACAGTTAAAGGGGAACTCCATCTACAGTAGCATGTGTCAAACTCGAAGCTCCATAGCGGATTATGGCCCCCCGCGTCATTTTAAGGCTTAGACACCCCGAGCAGGGAGGCAGAAGGACCAGCTCTCCACTTTGCCTTTAGAATACAGCCAGCACTTGGCACAAGCAGTGGCACCAGCACAAGGAGGAGGCGCCATCTTGAATTTGCAGCTCCAGCGCGCAACTCCACACAGCTCTTTTGAGTAACGCGCAAGACCATGGCACAGCTCTACCCCGCCCTCCTCCAATGTTGGACTCATGGTTCCTAAGACGTGGTAGGGGAGGGCTAGTACACGGCATTAAGGGAATCTATCACCAGTAATAAAAAAATAAATAAATATATATATATAATGTAATTAAAATGAGATACTGATTAATAATCTTTTTATTCTTAATAATTTTTAATTTTCTGTTTCCTATATGTCATTAGGTCTGCTCCTGTTCACAGGCTCCTATGTCCATGTAACTATAAGGATCCACTGGTCACAATAGGAGATAGTCAGGGTTCACCCTCTCCCCTCCCTGCACACTGACTTCTTCCCAGGTCACAGAGGCTAGAAAACTCTCCTATAGAAGTCAATGGGTCTGCTCCTGTTCACAGGCTCCTATGTCCATGAAGCTGTAAGGATCCACCAGTCACAACAGGAGATGTCACAGCGCACACTCTCCCCTCCCTGCACACAGACTTCTTCCCAGGTCACAGAGCATGCCCAGAAAACTCTTCTATAGAAGTCAATGGGTCTGCTCCTGTTCACAGGCTCCTATGTCCATGTAACTATAAGGATCCACCAGTCAAAATAGATGTCACAGCTCTCCCTCTCCCCTCCCTGAACACTGACTTCTTCCCAGGTCACAGAGCATGCCCACAACTCTCCTATAGAAGTCAATGGGTCTGCTCCTGTTCACAGGCTCCTATGTCCATGCAGTTGCAGTAAAGCATCTCTCTAAATGCTGTAAAAAGCAGCTCAGGCAAGATGGCCGCCCCATCATATACGATATGTGATGATGGGGCGTCCAGCTTGCCTAAGCTGCTTTTTACAGCATTTAGAGATGCTTTACTGCAGCTACATAGACATAGGAGCCTGTGAACAGGAGCAGACCCAGTTATACAGAGATGGTTACTTTTAGACAAAATGACACGGTTTCTTTACAGGTAACACAATGTTAACAGGGATGTAACAGTAGTTGACTTGTAAATGGGTTTGATCACCATAGACTCTGATTACATATCCTAGTGATATAACGGCAAAGTCTGATAGGTGCAGGTCCTACCCCTGAGACCCCAACTTGTGTCGAGAAAAGGCCGCAAAAGTTGGAGCAGACCGGAGAGCTGGTCACGCTTGCTTATGACTCTCCATTCTGTTCTATGGGAGTTCCCAGTACAGGGGAGCGCTGTGTTTTTCTACATTCTGTTCTTTGGAGTTCCCAGTACAGGGGAACGCTGTGTTCTCCATTCTGTTTTCTATGGGGTTGTTCCCAGTACAGGGGAGCGCTGGTTTTTTCCTCTCCATTCTGTTTCTATGGGAGTTCCTGGTTAAAAAGGGGAGCGCTGTTGTTCTCTCCATTCTGTTCTATGGGAGTTCCCAGTACAGGGAGCGCTGTGTTCCTACATTCTTTCTAATGGAATTCCCAGTACAGGGGAGCGCTGTGTTCTCCATTCTGTTCTTTTGGGGAGTTCCCAGTACAGAAGAGCGCTGTGTTCTCTACATTCTGTTCTATGGAAGTTCCCAGTACAGGGAGCGCTGTGTTCTCCATTCTGTTTCTATGGGAGTTCCCAGTACAGGGGGGCGCTGTTTTTCTCCGTTCTGAAACTATGGGAGTTCCCAGTACAGAGGAGCGCTGTGTTCTCCGTTCTGATCTATGGGAGTTCCCAGTACAGAGGAGCGCGGTGTTCTCCGTTCTGTTCTATGGGAGTTCACAGTACAGGGAAGCTCTGTGTTCGGAGCTGCTCAGAAGCCCCATAAACCAGAAGGGAGTGTTATGTGCAGGTATGACCAGCTCTCCAGTCTGCTGTGTAACTTTTGTGGGCCCATTCCCGATCGCACCTATCAGACTCTGATCGCATGTCCAAGTGATATACCATCAAAGTGTCGCGGTGGTTGAGACAAAGCGTGAAGAGGTGTCGCGGTGCTTGAGGCGTAGCAGTGGTTGAGGTGTAGCGTGAAGAGGTGGCGTGGTGGTTGAGACGTAGCGTGAAGAGGTGTCGCGGTGGTTGAGGCGTAGCTGTGGTTGAGGAGTAGCGTGAAGAGGTGTCGCGGTGGTTGAGGAGTGGCGTGAAGAGGTGGCGCGGTGGTTGAGGAGTGGCGTGAAGAGGTGGCGCGGTGGTTGAGACGTAGCGTGAAGAGGTGTCGCGGTGGTTGTGGCGTAGCTTGAAGAGGTGGCGCGGTGGTTGAGGTGGCGCGGTGGTTGTGGCGTGGCTTGAAGAGGTGGCGCGGTGGTTGTAGCTTGAAGAGGTGGCGCGGTGGTTGTGGCGTAGCTTGAAGAGGTGGCGTGGTGGTTGTATCTTGAAGAGGTGGCGCGGTGGTTTGGCCCCTAGCTTTGAAGAGGTGGCGCGGTGGTTGTGGCGTAGCGTGAAGAGGTGGCGCAGTGGTTGAGGTGTGGCATGGAGAGGTGGCGCGGTGGTTGAGGTGTGGCATGGAGAGGTGGCGCGGTGGTTGAGGTGTGGCATGGAGAGGTGGCGCGGTGGTTGAGGTGTGGCATGGAGAGGTGGCGCGGTGGTTGAGGTGTGGCATGGAGAGGTGGCGCGGTGGTTGAGGTGTGGCATGGAGAGGTGGCGCGGTGGTTGAGGTGGCGCGGTGGTTGAGGTGGCGCGGTGGTTGAGGTGTGGCGTGAAGAGGTGGCGCGGTGGTTGTGGCGTAGCTTGAAGAGGTGGCGCGGTGGTTGAGGCGTAGCGTGAAGAGGTGGCGCGGTGGTTGAGGTGTGGCGTGGAGAGGTGGCGCGGTGGTTGAGGTGTGGCATGGAGAGGTGGCGCGGTGGTTGAGGAGTGGCATGGAGAGGTGGGGCCCGGGGGTTGAGGGTGGTGGCATGGAGAGGTGGCGCGGTGGTTGAGGTGGCGCGGTGGTTGAGGTGGCGCGGTGGTTGAGGTGTGGCATGGAGATTGTGGGCGCGGTGGTATTTATGTGGCGCGGTGGTTTGATTGCGCGGGTGGTTTTGTGGCGCGGTGGTTGAGTGGGGCCGTGGTTGAGTGGCGCGGTTGGTTTTTGGCGTTTGGGTTGAAGAGGTGGCGCGGTGGTTGTGGCGTGGCATGGAGAGGTGGCGCGGTGGTTGTGGCGTGGCATGGAGAGGTGGCGCGGTGGTTGAGGCGTGGCATGGAGAGGTGGCGCGGTGGTTGAGGCGTGGCATGGAGAGGTGGCGCGGTGGTTGAGGCGTGGAGAGGTGGCGCGGTGGGGGAGGTGGCGCGGTGGTTGAGGTGGCGCGGTGGTTGAGGTGGCGCGGTGGTTGAGGTGGCGCGGTGGTTGTGGCGTGGCTTGGAGAGTTGGCGCGGTTGTTGATGTGGCGCGGTGGTTGATGTGGCGCGGTGGTTGAGGTGGCGCGGTGGTTGAGGTGGCGCGGTGGTTGAGGTGGCGCGGTGGTTGAGGTGGCGCGGTGGTTGAGGTGGCGCGGTGGTTGAGGTGGCGCGGTGGTTGAGGTGGCGCGGTGGTTGAGGTGGCGCGGTGGTTGAGGTGGCGCGGTGGTTGAGGTGTGGCATGGAGATGTGGCGCGGTGGTTGATGTGGCGCGGTGGTTGATGTGGCGCGGTGGTTGATGTGGCGCGGTGGTTGAGGTGGCGCGGTGGTTGAGGTGGCGCGGTGGTTGTGGCGTGGCTTGGAGAGGTGGCGCGGTGGTTGTGGCGTGGCTTGAAGAGGTGGCGCGGTGGTTGTGGCGTGGCTTGGAGAGGTGCCGCGGTGGTTGTGGCGTGGCATTTAGAGTTGCCGCGGTGGTTGAGGCGTGGCTTGTGGAGGTGGCGCGGTGGTTGAGGCGTGGCATGGAGAGGTGGCGCGGTGGTTGAGGCGTGGCATGGAGAGGTGCCGCGGTGGTTGAGGCGTGGCATGGAGAGGTGCCGCGGTGGTTGAGGCGTGGCTTGAAGAGGTGGCGCGGTGGTTGTGGCGTGGCATGGAGAGGTGGCGCGGTGGTTGAGGCGTGGCATGGTTGTGGCGTGGCTTGAAGAGGTGGCGCGGTGGTTGTGGCGTGGCTTGAGAGGTGGCGCGGTGGTTGAGGTGGCGCGGTGGTTGTGGCGTGGCATGGAGAGGTGGCGCGGTGGTTGTGGCGTGGCTTGAAGAGGTGGCGCGGTGGTTGTGGCGTGGCATGGAGAGGTGGCGCGGTGGTTGAGGCGTGGCATGGAGAGGTGGCGCGGTGGTTGAGGTGTGGCATGGAGAGGTGGCGCAGTGGTTGAGGTGGCGCGGTGGTTGTGGCGTGAAGAGGTGTCGCGGAGGCGTGAATCACCTATGTTAGGAACAATAAATTGAGGCGAACAGAGGTAGGGGGTGGTGAGGATAGCCAGTAACGGGCATGCCTGACAATGCTGTGCCATGGTGGCCAGTATCGCACTGCCCCTACTATCCCGAGGAGGCAGACCTCATGCATCTACCTGTATTGCCGCCGTCTTAGCCAGGTACTGGCACATGATGAGAGACCTGAGCGTCCAGATGTTGCGCTCATTTGCACATTCCCACAATCCCGCGCTGTATCTAGAACGCCATCTGCTAGGTGAGTGCACTTGTGAGGAGACCATGGTTGCAGCCACTTCCTCCATGTCCCGCTAATCACGCCTTGCGGTCAGAGTGTATCTGTGTAACCTGTGCGGCTGCCGGTGCAGATCAGCGCGTCCAGCCTCCCTAACATGAATAATTCAGCTGCCGCGGGGTCAGTACACAGGATGCCCTTTAGACAACAAAACTCCGTCTGTAACGACGACTTCTTGGCATAATGTGCGAGAGACCAGAACAAGGAAAGTGTTTTAACTCATTCTGGCGAAAAGGGAGGCGCGGCCGAACACACAAAAATCAATCAGCGGCTTCAGAAGAAGGTTCCAGCGAGATGGGAACAAGCCAGCGTTATCGCTCCTACCTGTAGAATAAGAGTATTGTGCCAATGGAGGGGATGGCAGGGGGCTGCTCAGCACCAGTGGCCAGGACCAGCAGGGCTCATAGTGGTCGGACACCATCCCCTCAACATTATCCAACACTGTGATGGAAAACCAGGTCACTGAGAGAGTTCAGATAACACCAATGATCTTAGAATTTGTAACCCACATGGAAGAGACCATGGAGCTCTGTAATAGTGAAGGGGGCACTGGTTTTAAAGTATTTCTTGAGAGGTCTTAGGTGATCTTCACAATGAGATCTGGGAGCTTTCTGGTGACCCATGAAATGTTGTATCTAGCTGGTAATGGAACTAGTAAAGTAGGTGGGGAGGTCTTTGGTGGAGTATGGAATGATGGATTTAGCGGTGAGTTTACGGAGACTTTTACGGCTTTCTCTGGTAATGTCTCCAGGGATGTATCTCCTGAAACCTTAGATGATGGTTGTGCTATCACAAAGAAATGATGCATCAAGTAATGTGCCCAGCAATGTACCTGCAGAAGTTAAGAGGTCTCAGTAATGTCTCTGGTGGCGCTTAGTGGTGTCTCTGGTCACAATTGCAGTGATGCACCTGCAGAAGTTCTGAAGAGGTCTTAGTAATGTCTCCAGCAGCGAGTCTATTGGCATCTCAAATGGCACCTGCAATGATGTTTTCAAACAACAAAATTTATATGGCCCATTTTGTTGTTTGAAAGTATCTATACAGGGTTGGAGACCTGTTGTGGAGCCATCCCAGGGTTACGGAGTAAGTGACACATTTTTGCAACCTGCAATGATGTACCTGGCAGAAGTTATTAAGAGGTCTTGGTTATGTCTCTGGTGGCACCTGCAGTGCTGTACCTGCAGAAGTCCTTGAGAGGTCTTGGTTATGTCTCTGGTGGCACCTGCAGTGCTGTACCTGCAGAAGTCCTTGAGAGGTCTTCGTTATGTCTCTGGTGGCACCTGCAGTGATGTACCTGCAGAAGTCCTTGAGAGGTCTTAGTAATGTCTATTGGCGCTCCTAGTGGTGTCTCTGGTGGCACCTGCAGTGATGTACCTGCAGAAGTCCTTGAGAGGTCTTCGTTATGTCTCTGGTGGCACCTGCAGTGCTGTACCTGTAGAAGTCCTTGAGAGGTCTTAGTAATGTCTATTGGCGCGCCTAGTGGCGTCTCTGGTGGCACCTGCAGTGATGTACCTGCAGAAGTTCTGAAGAGGTCTTAGTAATGTCTCCGGTGGCGCCCTCAGTGATGTACCTGCAGAAGTCCTTGAGAGGTCTTCGTTATGTCTCTGGTGGCACACCTAATGGCGTCTTTACCGGCACCTGCGGAAGCCTTTAAGAGGTCTTAGTAATGTCTCCCTTAGTGGCGCCTGCAGTGATGTAAAAATCGCCGTGAGATCTCTGGTGGTCTCCATAGACTGTAGAACTCCTCAGGTGGCCTCTCTATGTTGATGCATGTCTCTGTCTCCAGAGTTGTACCTCGTTCTCTCTCTGCTTCCAGTGATGTCTCCAGTGTCTCTGTGGCATCTGTCTGCTGTCATCTCTGTGCAGTCTCCAGTGAGTCAGTACAGAGAGGTCTCAGATGAGATGTGATATCTCCAGTCTAGTGCTGTCTCTCATGATGTCTATAGTCGTGTGTAGCAATGTCTTTGGAGGTTGCCAGGATGTCACCACCAGCACAGGCAGCGCCGGGTCCCGTCTTTATCATACGTTAATTGCTTGCGAGTCCCACACCCTCCTGGGGAAGCGGCATCACCCCTAAAGCCAGAGGTGGTGGTTGTAGGTTTTGATAATGACTCGCTGCATTGCCCTGCGCTGCCGTCTAACAGAAACGATGCAAATCAGCCTAATGTGGTTTGTTTTCCTGAGCGTCTGCGCGGCGCAGGGTAATGGATGCACAACAGGAGTTACGTGTTATTAATGGCCCGTCACACAAGCAAGTCAGGAGGTGATTTCCATCCCGACATCACCAGAGTGGCGTCCAGTAACGAGCAGCGCGCCCTCCGCCTCGGCTGTGCCATTCTACCACTCGTTATATATTCTGTCCACCTTGTACCTGCGCCGGTCACCTGCCAGAGATCCCCAACCCCACAGAAACAGCTGCAAGTACGTTACAGACCAATACATCAATGCTCAGGCCACACTCCCTCCAAAAACACAAGGCCGGAGGGGTCCCCTAAGGTGTGAGGCACCGAGCAGCTCTACCCCCTCACGTGTGGTACTAGCTCAGAGAATCACAAGGTAATACATCCCTCAGAATGGAAGGCTGCTCAACCTCATGACCTCAACGGGACAAGGAGCTTGTGTATCTAAGCCTTCCATGTGTGATACTGTCTGCTGGACCAACTTATCTAACCCTATGGTGTCATACGGTCTGCTGTACTGGTGTATCTGAGCCCATCCTGTGTGATAGTATAGGACAGGCATCCTCAAACTGCAGCCCTCCAGCTGTTGGGAAACTAAAACTCCCATCATGCATTTATATAATCTATAACAGTGGGAATGATGGGAGTTGTAGTTTCCCAACAGCTGGAGGGCCGCAGTTTGAGGATGCCTGGTATAGGATTAGCTACACAGCTCAGCAGACTATCACACAGGATAGGATTAGATACACGGCTCAGCAGACGGTATCACACAGGATAGGATTAGATACAAAGCTCAGCAGAGAGTATCACACAGGATAGGATTAGATACACAGCTCGGCAGGCGGTATCACACAGGATACGATTAGATACAAAGCTCAGCAGAGAGTATCACACAGGATAGGATTAGATATACAGCTCGGCAGGTGGTATCACACAGGATAGGATTAGATATACAGCTCGGCAGGTGGTATCACACAGGATAGGATTAGATACACAGCTCGGCAGGCGGTATCACACAGGATAGGATTAGATACACAGCTCAGCAGATGGTATCACACGAGAGGAGTAGATACACAGCTCACAGCGGTAACCCACACGGGATAGGATTAGCTACACAGCTCAGCAAGGGTATCACACAGGATAGGATTAGATACACAGCTCAGCAGACAGTAATCACACAGGATAGGATTAAAACACACTCAGCAGCGTTATCACACAGGACAGGATTAGATACACGGCTCAGCAGATGGTATCACAGGATAGGATTAGTTACACAGCTCAGCAGCGGTATCACACAATAGATTAGATACACAGCTCAGATCGGGGTATCACACAGGATAGGATTAGCTACACAGCTCAGCAGACGGTATCACACAGGATAGGATTAGATACACAGCTCAGCAGACAGTATCACACAGGATAGGATTAGATACACAGCTCAGCAGGCGGTATCACACAGGATAGGATTAGACACACAGCTCAGCAGACGGTATCACACAGGATAGGAGTAGCTACACAGCTCAGCAGACTGTGTGATACCGTCTGCTGAGCTGTGTATCTAAGCCGCTCACGGGTCTTGGCGCTCCCCGTGGCGATGACATCCTCTCTATTATGACCTACTTATTAACATCTCTGTGATTCAGCACCAGGAAAAGCCCGGAGCCCTCAGACATTCGCGGCCGCGCAGGTTAAATGGCGGATGATTTGCTTCTTAAGTTCCTGCCTCGTGTGAAGCGGCTTTCAGCGACGTCTCGCAGATATGTTTAAGCCGTCACAGACATGGTGGTCGCCTTTCTGCCGCCTCCAGATGCAGCCGCACAATGACACCGCTCCGTGCAGATAAAGATGGAGGATTTCATGAAATGGAGGGGCTGCCCGTCCCCGCTTCTCGCCCTCGCCGCCCGTCCCCGCTTCTCGCCCTCGCCGCCCGTCCCCGCTTCTCGCCCTCGCCGCCCGTCCCCGCTTCTCGCCCTCGCCGCCCGTCCCCGCTTCTCGCCCTCGCCGCCCGTCCCCGCTTCTCGCCCTCGCCGCCCGTCCCCGCTTCTCGCCCTCGCCGCCCCTCCCCGCTTCTCGCCCTCGCCGCCCCTCCCCCTTTTTCCCCCTCCCCCGCCCGTCCCCCTTCTCCCCTCGCCGCCCGTCCCCGCTTCTCGCCCTCGCCGCCCGTCCCCGCTTCTCGCCCTCGCCGCCCGTCCCCGCTTCTCGCCCTCGCCGCCCGTCCCCCGCTTTCCGCCCTCGCGCCCCCCCGTTTCTCGCCCTCGCCGCCCGTCCCCGTTCTCGCCCTCGCCCCCGTCCGCTTCCTCCCCCTTCCCCGTCCTTTTGCCCTCGCCCCCGTCCCGCTTCTCGCCCTCCCCCGTCCCCTTTTTCCGCCCCGCCCCCCCCCGCCCGTCCCCGCTTCTCGCCCTCGCCCCCGTCCCGTTTTTCCCCCCGCCCCCCCGTCCCCGGCTTCTCGCCCTCGCCGCCCGTCCCCGCTTCTCGCCCTCGCCGCCCGTCCCCGCTTCTCGCCCTCGCCGCCCGTCCCCGCTTCTCGCCCTCCCCCCCCCCTCCCCCGCCGCCCGTCCCCGCTTCTCCCCCCTTCGCCCCCCCGCCCCCCGCTTCTCGCCCTCGCCCCCCCCGCTTTGCCCTCGCCCCCCGTCCCCGCTTCTCGCCCTCGCCGCCCCCCCCCGCTTCCCCCTCGCCCCCCCCCGCCCCCCCCCGGGCCCCCCCGCTTCCCCCCTTCCCCCCCCGTCCCCGCCCCCCTTTTCCCCGCTTTCGCCCTCGTGCCCCTCCCCGCTTCTCGCCCTCGCGCCCGTCCCGCTTCTCGCCCTCGCCGCCCCCGTCCCCCCTTTCGCCCTCGCCGCCCGTCCCCCGGCTCGCCCTCGCCGCCCGCCCCCGTGCTGCCCTCGCCGCCCCGTCCCCGCTTCTCCCCCTCGCCCGCCCGCCCCCGCTTCTCGCCCTCGCCCCCGTCCCCGCTCTCCCCTCCCCGCCCGTCCCCGCTCCTCCCCCCCCGGCCCGCCCCCGCTCTCGCCGACCCTCCTCCCCCCTCGACCCCCGTCTCTTTCCTCTCTGTCATAATTACCCAGTGTTTAATCATTTTTATCTTCCATAAAGGGGACCTTGCCTCCCCCGCCCCCCCTTCTCCCCCCGCCTCCCCTCCCCGTTCTCGCCCTCGGCCCGTCCGCTTCTCGCCCTTCCCCCCCTCGCCGCCCTCCCCTCTCCTCTCTCCCCTGTGCCGCCCCCCGCTTCTCGCCCTCCTGCCGTCCCCGCTTCTCGCCCCGCCCCCCGTCCCGCTTCTCGCCCTCGTTTGCCCTCCCGTGCTCGCCCTCGCCGCCCCCCCCCCCGCTGCTCGCCCTCGCCGCCCGTCCCCGCTTCTCGCCCCCCCGCCCGCCCCCGTTCTCGCCCCGCTGCCCCCCGCTCCCGCCCCCCCGCCCGTCCCGCCCCTCGCCCTCCCCCCCCTCCCGTCCTCCCAAACCCCTCCTCGCCCTCGACGCCCGTCTCTTTCCTCTCTGTCATAATTACCCAGTGTTTAATCATTTTTATCTCTCCATCAAGTCACCTGCACTGTGTAATTAAGACGACGCCGCGGCTTCGTTTGTCAAAGTTGTATTTTGACAATTTGCTGATTTTAAGCCGAGTTGTGCCTGAAACTTTTTTTTTGTCAAGAACTTCAAACCGTAAGACGCTGCAGTGTAAAAGGGAAGGGGGGAAAAGGGCCTCTGCCGGCCTGGTATCAGTGCTACTCCAAGCCAGGGGGCTCAAAAAATCTCCCATCATGCCACTGATACAGATTATATAAATGCATGATGGGAGTTGCTGTTTCCCAACAGCTGGAGAGTCGACGTTGCAGACCTCTGCTGTAAGCTGTTTTGGGGGGGGGAAAAAGGCTCTCCCTTTTCTATACCCCTATGGCGACGCCTGTTTTGGGATTCTCATCAGCACTGGGCACTCGTTGGATAGAGAGAGGGTCATTGGTGCGGCTCAGGAAAGTTCTCATTGAACTTGGTTAGGTCATGGAGACTTAAAGGCAAAAGTAGCCCCAAGCTGGTTCTCTATAGCCAAAAACATTGTTCTCATGTATGAGCACCAGCCCTGAAGCTGCTGTCTACAGATGGATGTAGCTGTAGGTTAGTATCAGCTACTGTTTCCCCATGAAGCGTTGCCTGAAAATAAGTCCCCATATCCCAAATAGTTCTATTTAGTGAGAAACCGTAGACCTGGATTTGTAACTATCCATCATTAGTCACCCAGGAGAAACCGGGCCCGTTTATCCATTGGAAGGGTTATTCCTATTTCCTTACATCTACATTAGGAAATGAAAATGCGCCAGCCGCAAAGAACGGAGAGGAGGCATCAAATGTGAGACTCTCTCCATTCTCTTCTATGGGAGTTCAGAATGTGTGGCACTCTATTCCCTTCTATGGGAGTTCTGCATGCGTGGCTCTCTCCATTCCCTTCTATGGGAGTTCTGCATGCGTGGCTCTCTCCATTCCTTCTATGGGAGTTCTGCATGCGTGGCTCTCCATTCTCTTCTATGGGAGTTCAGAATGTGCGGCACTCTATTCCCTTCTATGGGAGTTCTGCATGCACGGCTCTCTCCATTCCCTTCTATGGGAGTTCTGCATGCACGGCTCTCTCCATTCTCTTCAATGGGAGTTCTGAATGCGTGGCTCTCTCATTCCCTTCTATGGGAGTTCTGCATGCGTGGCTCTCTCCATTCCTTCTATGGGAGTTCTGCATGCGTGGCTCTCTCTATTCTCTTCTATTGGTGTTCTGCATGCGTGGCTCTCTCCATTCCCTTCTATGGGAGTTCTGCATGCGTGGCTCTCTCCATTCTCTTCTATGGGAGTTCTGCATGCGTGGCTCTCTCCATTCTCTTCTATGGGAGTTCAGAATGTGCGGCACTCTCTTCCCTACTATGGGAGTTCTGAAAGCACGGCTCTCTCCATTCCCTTCTATGGGAGTTCTGCATGCGTGGCTCTCTCCATTCCATTCTATGGGAGTTCTGCATGCGTGGCTCTCTCCATTCTCTTCTATGCAGTAACTATGTGATGTAGTCAGAGCTAAACCGCCCCATATCCCAGTAGATTCCACCCCGCCAGTTTTCTCGGCCCTTCTTCTTTGTCTTGTTACTGTAACGCGGCCATCGCCATTTGTAGTCCTTTCTAATTCCAACACATGAGCTCTCGTCTGTCCAAACGCCCCTTTGTCCTGCAGATAAGAGGACGGGGATGATGAGAAGTAACGGCGATGAGGACGACTTTGTGCACAAGATCAAAGTATCTGCAAAGTGACTGAGATCGGAGGAATATTTAAAGAGACGTGACCTTTGTGTGATGGGATTAGAGGCAGGAAAAGCGGTCAAACGCTAAAGTGAAGAGACGCGCGGCTCCTGGGTAATGAGGAACCGGGGATGGTCTTTTAAGATACAGACTTTTTTTTATTTTTTTTCTCTTGTGTCTTTTTGGGTAAAGGGAAAAAAAAATCCATCTGTTCGAAACAACCAAAAAGGGCAACCGGGGCCAATGAAGACGAAAGGGGGGGGGAGGGGGGGGGGGGCAGCGATTCTCGGGGCAAAACTCGGGGGGCAGATGACATTTGAGCTGGGAAGACGGGGCAGGTCCTAAATGGGGACGATATTCTGGTTCCTTTGGGTTGCGGTACGCTAGAGGTTTTTTGGTTTTCAGGGGGGGGGGGAAATATCCCCCGGGAAATCAACCCACTCCCCCGGAGGGGAAGGGGGCGCGCTTTTTTTTGGGATTTTTAATCATATCGAATATTTTTCGCTTTAAACTGGAAAAACCCAAAGGGGGTTTCTTCCCCATGCACCCACTTTAGGGGGCAATTTAAATATGCGGTGTCCTTTTTGGGGTGAAGTGGGTGCTAATCTTATATTGCCAGGATTAGAGGGAAAATCCAATTTAAAACCATTTTTAAAAGCCCCCAGATGTGGGTTTTAAAGGGGGGGCTGCCTGTGTCCCCCCAAAGGGGGTTTTTAAAGGGTTTCAATTCGGTTTAGGGACTTAAGGGGGACCCCTTACATATTTCCAAGTGCCCGAAGTGGGGGCCTAATAAGAAGGGCCCCAAAACATAATAGAGGCACACAACTCTTGGATGAGGGATGTTTGTGATTGGTGGTGTGAATTTTATTTTCTAAAATGCAAAATTCCCAAAAAATCAAGGTTTGAGAAATTCCCCCCTGACCGCCATTTTGTGAAAAACCTTTCCGCCAATCTAAACAGATTTCTCTCCCAAAAGGTTTCCTTTTAAGGGGGGGGTTTTTCCCCCCATAGATTTATTGGATTCAATAAAAAAAACCCATAAGATATCCCTCAAAATCTATGGTGAGGGGCCCCACCCCAAAAATTTGGGGGGAAAAAAGTAAAGCTGGCCGTACTTGCACACTACTCTCCATTCTGTTCTTTTGGGGGAAAATTCCCAGTAAAAGGGGAGCGCGTGTTCTCTCCCATTTTGTTTTTATGGGAGTTCCCCGTAAGGGGGAAACGCTGTGTTCTTTTTATTCCCGTTCTATGGGGGGGGGGTGTTATTAAAAAAAAAAGGGGGGGGGGGGGAAACTGTTTTCCCATTCTGTTCTGTGTGTTTCCCAGCACGGGGGGAAATACTTTTGTTTTTCCCTTCTGTTTTATGGGGGTTTCCCGTACGGGGAGGGGCGGTGTTCTCTCCCTTCTTAAAAATGGGAGTTCCCAGTTTCAAGGGGGACACTGGTGTTCTTCCAAATTTTGTTTTCTTTTGGGTTCCCAGAACCCGAGGAGCGCCCGGGGTTCCTCCATTTTTTTATGGGAGTTCCCCGGGAAACGGGGGAAGGGTTTTGTTCTTTCCCTTCCCGTTCGTGGGGTTTCCAGCCACGGGGAAAGTATGTGTTTCTTTCCCTTTTGTTTTATAGGAAAATTCCCAGTACGAGGAAAACGCTGTGTTCCCCTCCCTTCCTTTTTCTAAGGGATTTTTTCCCCGGGACAGGGGGGGCGCTTTTTGTTCTCTCCATTCTGTTCTATGGGAGTTCCCAAACAGGGAAGCGCTTTTTTCTCTCCATTTTTGTTTTTATGGAAATTCCCCGTACAGAGGAACGCTGGTGTTCTCTTTCCCTTCTGTTCTATGGGGGTTCCCAAAACAAAGGAGGGCCCGTGTTCTCCCCCCATTTCTTGGGCCCATGGGGTTTTAAAGGTTTGGGGGGGTTTTCCCGGATTTGGGGTCTGCACCTATTGGGCTTTTGCAATCCTATCAATCTCCCTTTTTACTATGTGGTGGGGGAAACCCCTTTAAGGATAAGTGGTTTTGATAATTTCCCAAAAAAAATTGCCAAAGGGAAAAAAAAAACATGGGGTGCTTTCTTCGAAACACAACTGTCTGCGAGTGTATGTGGTATCGCATCTCGGCCTCGTTTCCCTTCAGGGGGGGGGGGGACACAAACCCTGGACAAGGGTTTCTTTCCCAGAGAAAGCGGGCCCTGTTTTCCTAATTTTGGGGCAAGCCCTTTTAAACCGGGGGTGTTGGTTTTTTTCCCATGTAGCATGAATGGAGTCTGGAATACAGGTCCTGGGGCACAGAGGGAGGATGTTATAGTGAAGCGGCAGCGAGATGTGTAGTAACAACGTGACGCCTCAGAAGATGGTGGCCCGGGGATGAGACGTTTTTCTCCCCCTCCGCTCGCTAAGCTTAGAAGGGTTTTATTTTATCTGCAAATTTCCCGCTCCCCGGGGGAGCCCCCCCCTTGGGCTGCGAGCGAAAGGCACAAAAAGCAGCCCCTGATTTAAATAGGGGGGTTTGGGGGAAAGCTTTTGGGAAAAAATTTCCCTCCAAAGGGGGGCACAAGACATGGCCCCCAAAGCAGGGAAAAAATCTAAGAGGTTTTTTTTGGGGGGGGGGGGGGAAAGGGTGTCCTTGCTCTGGAGGGGTTTAAGTAAAATTGCTGTAAATATTTTTTTCCGTCAGGTTTCAATGTTTTAGCTTCTTTTCTCCCCTTAGGGAAAGGGAAAAGAATTTTCTTTTAATGGACATGAAAAAACCCCCTTTAAAAGGGATCTTCCTACTTAAGAGGCTTTCAGCAGATCCACAGCTACGCCATACATTTCTGATAGGTGGGAGCCATCGTCCTAGCAGAAGACCAGTACCCCCTCTTTCAATGGGGGGGACAAAAAAGGAAGGGGGAGGTTTGTATAGCTCAACATTGCTTAGTTTTGCTTTCTGATCAAAAACCCAGATTTTTGACACCCGTAAAAAAGAAAGGGAAAGTGTTCCTCCCTGATAACCTTTTACACAGTAGCCAGTTCTGCCAAATGGCATAGGGTTTTAATGGAAAGGGGAGGAAAGAGCGTTCATCTCTCTGCTCGAATTTAAGCATTGATCCTTTTCTGAAATACAGTGCCCGACCCTTCTCTCCTCCGATATTATCACCATGCCCCGACCCTTCTCTCCTCCAATATTATCACAATGCCCGACCCCCTCCCAAAATTTATCACAAAGCCCCGACCCCTTTTCTCCCCCAAAAATTATAAATCCCGACCCCCCCCCTCCAATATCAACATGCCCGACCCCTTTTCTCCCCAAATCCTTCGCCCCCCCCTCTCCCCCAATATTTCCAAGCCAAACCCTTCCTCCAAATATCCCTGCCGTCCCTCCCCCTTTTATTACCATCCCCCTCCCTCTCTCCTCCGATTTTTCACCAGCCCAAAAATCTTCCCCCCTATTATCACCTCGATCCTTTTCTCCATTACCTTCCCGGCCCTCTCTTTCCTATTAAAAACCATGCCCAAAACCCTTCCCCTGATACAACCCTGCCCCATCCTCTCCCTTAATCAACCCCTCCCCACCCCCTTTTCCCCTTTATAAACACCTGCCCGTCCCCCTTTTTTTATTTCACCTGCCCGACCCCTCCCCCGCTATCACCTGCCCGACCCTCTCCTCCAATCCTCCTTCCACGACCCCTCTCCTCCAATATACCTGCCGACCCTCTCCTCCAATATCCCTGCCCCCCTTCCTCCCAATATTCCTGCCCGCCCTCTCCTCCAATATCACCTGCCGACCCCCTCCCCCAATTTTTCCTTCCCGCCCTCCCCCAATATCACCTGCCCCCACCCTTCCTCCAATTTCCTGCCCGACCCCTGCTCCCTTCCCTATTTTTCCCCAATTCACGCCCCTTTTTCTCCTAATTTTTCACCTGCCCGACCCTCTCCTCCAATATTCCTGCCCGACCCTTTTTCCTCCAATTATCACCTGCCGCCTTTTTTCCTCCAAATTTCCCCTGCCCGCCCTCTCCCTCCAATATCCCCTGCCCGACCTTCCCCTCCTTATATCACCGGGCCCCGACCCCTCTCCTTATTTACCGGGCCCGACCCTTCCTCTATATAAATGCCCGACCCCCTTTTCCTCTATATCCCTCCCGACCCTTTCTCCTCCCAATTACAAAGCCCGACCTCTCTCCTCAATATCACCTGCCCGACCCCTTCCTCCCCGACACACCTGCCCATCCCTTCCTCCGAAAATACATCCCCCTTTCTCCCCAAATCCCTCCAAATTTTTTTTCTCTCCTCCGAAATAATCACCGTGCCCGATCCCTCTCTCCTCTGATATCACCATGCCCGATTTCTCCCCCGAAATCTCTTTCCCGATCCCTCCTCCCCAAAAATCCCTGCCCGATCCTTTCCTTTGAAAATTTACCTGCCGATCCCCCTTTTCCCCTGACATCACCCGGGGCCCCATCCTTTTCCTCCCGACATACTCGTGCCCGATCCTTCTCTCCTCCGACATCATCTCCGTGCCCGATCCTTCTCTCCTCCGACATCATCACCGTGCCCGATCCTTCTCTCCTCCGACATCATCTCCGTGCCCGATCCTTCTCTCCTCCGACATCATCTCCGTGCCCGATCCTTCTCTCCTCAAAATCTCCTTTTCCGATCCTTCTCTCCTCCGACAACACTCCGTCCCGATCTTCTTCCTGACTCATCCCGTGCCCGATCCTCTCTCCTCCCCATCTCCGTGCCCGATCCCCTTTTCTCCTCCGACATCTCCCGTCCCGATCCCTCCTTTCCCCCTTCACCCCCGGCCCCATCCTTTTCCCCGATATCCGTGCCCCGATCCTTCCTCCCCGACATCATCTCCCGGCCCCGACCCTTCTTCCTCCGACATCATCCCGTGCCGATCCCTCTTCCCCGAACATCACCGTGCCCGATCCTTCTCTCCTCCCCTTCTTTTTCCGGCCCCATCCCTCTCCCTCGAATCATTCCGTGCCCCATCCTTCTCCTCCCAATATTTCCCTGCCGATCCTTTTCCCCCTCCGACATATCCATGCCCGATCCCTCTCTCCTCAGACATATCCCGGCCCATCCTTTCCCTCCGACTTTATTCCGTGCCCGATCCTTTTTCTCCTCCGCATCATCTCCGTGCCGATCCCTTTTTTCCTCCGACATCATTTTGGCCCGTTTTCCTTCTCTCCTCTGACATCACCGTGCCCGATCCTTCTCTCCTCCGACATCATCTCCGTGCCCGATCCTTCTCTCCCCCGACATCTTCCTCCGTTCACATTTTTTCTCCCGACATCATCTCCGGCCCCATCCCTTTTCTCCTCCGACTCATCCCGTGCCCAAACCTTTTCTCCCCCCGAATCCCCGTGCCCGATCCTTTTCTCCCCACACATCTCCGTGCCCGTTTCCCTCTCCCCCCTCCTGGGTTTTATCGCCCCAAAGCCCGATCCCCTTCTCTCCTTGATATCCCTTTCCCGATTCCCCTTTTCCCCGTTAACACCTGCCCGATCCTTCTTCCTCGAATCCCAACCTGCCCGATCCTCTCCCCCTCTATCCCGTGCCCCCTCCTTTCTCCCTTTTTCCCCCCGCCCCCCTTCCCCCATCACCATGTCTGGCCAAGTACGGCCATATTTGTTTGCATCTTCGCTTTCCCCCATTCCCCAAAGCTTGATTTCGAATCCTTTCCACCCCCGTTCTATCAAATGAAATTCTTTAAAAATTAATTTTTTTGGGGGGGGGACATTTAATTGTTTTTCCCCCCTGTTGGTCTGATAATGCAGCGAGGAGAGGAGCTTGTTTCTTCAGGTCTAGCGCCCTTTTTTTTACCAAATAAAACATTTCTTCTCCGTGGGGAACAGGGGGTATGTGGGAGGCGAATAATATTTTATTAAATTGATAGCACCAGGAAAAAAATGTACGAGAATAGATTTCCAATGAAAACTGCAGTGTTTTATCTCAGATTTTTTTCACTACAATCTTTAAAAGGGGGTTTTTTAGATTGAATATGATAGCCTATGATGGCCCAAAAAAATTAAACCGTGGAAAGCAGACTCTTGGCACCGTTTTAAGGGTCTGTTCACACGTCAGAAAAATCCAACCTGTAATCCGAGGCAAAATCTTAGGTTTCTGCTGAGGACTTTATCTTTACAGAGGTGATATTCCTCTCCAATTCGGATGTTCATTGACTCTATTTCAGTGGGGCGAACACTCCTCGCTCCAACTGGAGCAGAAGCCGATTAGGATCCACTTGAAAGAATGGACCCATTTTTTTTTTTTTGCACCACAGATTTTAAATCCATGATGTTTTACCATGAAGGCATTTCGTGTCCTTCTGTCCTGTCTTCCAAATGGGATGCTAATTTTGAACGATAGCATGCGACCCCGCAGGTTTAAACACCTGCTTTTCCCCACATGTGTCACTCCCCCTCTAGTCATACAAAGGGCTTAAAGTAAGTTTTAAAAAACCTGAAAAAAAATGCTTGGGGCAGCTACCATGTAGCTAAATGGTTAGCACTTCTGGCTTTCAGCATAGGGGTCCTAGGTTCAAATCCTGCCAGAACCAAATGTAGATTTGTTTTCCCTCTCAATGTAAATACCTGATTGAGGTTTCTTTTACTGGGGGAAAAATACCAATAGACGGAACAAAAAAAAAGAGAAAAACACAATTAGCATGATGATATCTAATCTGCATTGTATGACTAATTACTAAGGAGTACAGAGAACAGGAGTAGAATGACAACACCTGGGGTTGAACACTTGCTCAACAGTGAGTGTGTGTGATTACTAAGGAGTACAGGGGACAGGAGTAGAATGGCAGCACCTGGGGTTCAACACTTGCTCAGCAGTGAGTGTGTGTGATTACTAGGCAGGAATTAGACTGACAGCAGCTGCCTGAGAGGAGAAGGGATGTCTGAGCGGCCAGGACTGAGGAGCTCCTGTCACTGGTCGTATCCCCTGGAGACGAGCCGTACACTATGGATCACTAAGGGAGCAGATAAAACAAAAATAGTCCAGAATTTTTAATAATGATGAAGGGTGAAAATGTTTAGTATCTAATTTACAAGCTTCACACCTCAATTTTACTTGGTGGGAAAACCCCTTTAAATCTACGCTGTAGTTCACCTTGTGGACTGACCACTCAACAGCTTTCGGAATACACTAGGATTTTACAGTGGAATTCAATGTGGAATCTGCATCAAATACTTTTGTTAAAATCCGTCAAGTGAGCTTATCCTAAACGGGCCATTGGGAGAGCGCCGAGACCCCTTTACAGTTTACCTTGCTCCATACACCCCAGGTATCCACCTTGTCCCCCAGAGGCCATAGTTATGTCACAGGAAATAGAACAACAGCAGAATCTTAGAGAGCAGTGCATTGTGGGATTGCAGACAGCTGCTAGGTCACATGTCTGACAGCGGGGCTGGAGTTCAGACCATGTCTGTTTCCCACGGTAACCAGCAAATGTTTGAATGCTGTGTATATATAATGTATAGAATGCAGCATCTTCATGTGGTATCAGACTGTGAAATCTGGAGCTGTGCTATACACCCGTCCCCGAGCATAAAATGGTTTATCTGCCGCCACATAATCAATTTTGTGGTACAAAGGCAATTTTCTGCATAAAGCCTATTTTACACAAAGCATCCGTGTAACAACCATCTCCAGGAATCTGACCTTGGTCACTAAAAGAAAACATTGCAGCAAAGAGCTGGAAGTGGATTTATATCCCTTACTGGCACTACTGGTCCCAGTAGGAAGATTGTGGTGGGCAGAAACCCAGTGCAGGATTGTCAGTTTTTTTTTTTTCTTCCTCATTCCCATCTCATTCATTAGCTTTGAATATGTAGATGAAGGTAAATAAACATTCTTACCAAATATATCCTTGTTTTTATTTTGCTTTATTTCAAAGATACAGCAGGTTATCCTGCCTGTTAATAGATGGTTTCCTAGGTTGCCGACCACTTCTGTGCTGTAGTCACCCAGCAGTCATCCTGTCGATGAGACACAGGTTACCGACAGTCTGTGTCAGAGGTGTCAAACTGCGGCCCTCCAGCTGTTGGGAAACTTCAACTCCCATCATGCATTTGTATAATCTAGAACAGTGGGCATGATGGGAGTTGTAGTTTACCATCAGTTGGAGGGCCGCGGTTTGACACCCCTGGTCTATGTGTTCCAATGGCTAACAAAACAACTCTTTTTAAAAAAAAAAAAAAAAAAAAAAAAAAAAACAGGATAAGTCACCCGCTATGTCTCTGAAATGAAGCAAAATCAAAACAAACATGTATTTGATGACCATGTATATTTATCTTTGCTTGTTCAATGAGATGGGAAGACTCCTCCATTAAAAGAAAAAACACACAATCCTGGACTAGGTTGTTGCCCACCATAATCTTCTAACTGGGACCATTAGTGTACGTGAGTCATATGAACAACATTCGTATTAAATACATTTTGTTCTGAGTTTTATTCATTTGAAAGATACAGCAGGTTATCTATTCTACTTGTTTATAGATAGCCGCTAGAGTACAGAGGTGATAAGCAACCTAGAAAACCATGTCTCATCAGCAGGAGGGGGCTGGGTGGCTACAGTACTGAAGTGGTCAATAACATAGGAAACCAATGAGATGGATAACCTGCTGTATCTCTGAAATGAAGCAAAATCAGAACAGAACGGTTTTGGAAATGTTAATATGGCCATTCTGATTTTGCTTCATTTTACAGATCTAGCAGGTTATCTGTCTTGCTGGTTATGGATGGTTTTCTAGGTTACTGTCCACTTCTGTGCTGTAGCATCTATGTCTTAACAGGACGGGGCAGGGTAGCTAGAGCACTGAGGTGGTCAGTAACTTGGGAAACAAGCATGATAGATAACCTGCTGTAGCTGTGAAATGCAAAATCAGAACAGAAATGTATTTTGTAAATGTTGTATGTATGTTCATTCTGATTTTGCTGAATTTCCAGGATCCAGCAGGTTATCTATCTTGCTTGATTTTGAATGGTGTTCTAGGTGACTGACCACCACTGTGCTGTAGCATCTATGTCTTAGGGGGCTGGGTGGCTAGAGCACTGAGGTGGTTGGTAACTTGGGAAACAAGCATTATAGATAACCTGCTGTATCTGTGAAATTAAGCAAAATAGGAATAGAAATGCATTTGTAAATGATAAACATATGTCCATTCTGATTTTGCTTAATTTTCCAGATATTGCAGGTTATCTATCCTGTTTGATTGTGAATGGCTTCCTAGGTAACTGACCACCTCTATGCTGTAGCAGCTATGTCTTAGCAAGAGGGGGCAGGATAGCTTGAGAGGGCAGGGTAGTTAGAGCACTGAGATGGTCAGTAACTTGGGAAACAAGCATGAAAGACAACCTGCTGTATCTGTGACATGGAGCAAAATCTGAACAGAGCTGTTTTTGGAAATAATGTTAATATGGCCATTCTGATTTTGCTTCATATCACAGATACAGCAGGTTATCTATCTTGCTGGTTGCCTATGTTACTGATCACTTCTGTGTGGTAATCTTTAAAGCGAATTAATAAGATGTGAATACCTCTTTAATACTGCAATTTAGAGACCTGAAAATGTAAGACCCCATCCAGGGGCGTAACTTTGGTTCAAAAAGTGGGGGGGACCAATTTTCCTTTAATAAATTCAAATATAACTCCCTTTTTACCTTGTAATCTGTGTTTCACTGTTATTAGCCAATATAGGCTCCTTTCAACTTCATATAAATACAATTGGCAACATAAATGCTTTAAAAACGCTCTTGTATCAAAAAAGATTAGTAAACTACTTTTGCTGAGCCATTCGGCTTACCACACATTAGAAGATTCTTATTGTAGGTGAAACACGCTCATCCTCATTAGGGCAGAACATATCCATCCGGTCAGTCCATTTTATGAGGAGATGTGCCGTAGCACTCTAAGCACTGCACCCGCTGCTGCAACATTTCAAAGGCTGGACGCCGCCTTCTTCAGGCAATTTTCCCTCTCGCCTTTTCACCTGTCTTCCCTTTCACTTCCCCTCCCTTCCCTTCTCTCACCTCCTCTCCCTGCAGTGAAGCGGCCCTCTCTAACCCAGCTAGAAGGTCTGAGGGAGTGCTGTGAGCTCCCCCAGCAGGTCCTGGTGGAGTCCTTATGGCAAACACTTTTGGTGCAATCCGTAAGGTTATGAGTAGCACTCTAATTACTGAAGTTTAGAGCCGGACTGGGACTAAAAAGCAATGAAATCGAAACAGCCTACCTATAATATTACCCCCTCTAGATGGTAATAAAAAATGTTTTACAATTCAGCAAATTTCGCTTGTCCCCTCCCAACCCCCATCACTACTCCATTAAATTTGTTATACACACACCAGAATGAGGAAAATAAAAGAACCCAATCTTACTGTACCATTAGATATCACATATGTCACATACTGTACTCCAAAATGTATTTTTATAGCATTCCATACACCAGAAATGAATTATATTATACATGGTAGCCACAGAAATTATATTACTAACTGTGCCTTAGAAGTGAATTGCACATTGTTCTCAAGAAATAATATCATTCCCTGTGCCCCAAAAATGTATTATATTACACACTGAACCCTAGAAACGAATTACATTACTCACTGTACTTCAGAGATTACATTACACAGACCACAGAGATTAATTACTCACTGTACCCCAGATTACTACATTACACACTGTACAACAGATTATATTACACCATACCCCAGAGATTAATTACTCACTGTACCCCAGATTACTACATTACACACTGTACAACAGATTATATTACACCATACCCCAGAGATTACATTACTTACTGTACCCCAGAGATAACTGCATTATTCACCGTACCCCAGAGATTACATTACACACTGTACTCCAAAGACTACATTAGACAAGGTAACCCAGAAATTGTGTGTGTGTATATACATATATAGAACACACACACTACACACTTAGGGTGTTTTCACATGATGGTTTTTTCGGCACTGTCAGTGTCGTTTGCTTGTTGGAAATTTGGCGCTTGCTAACGCAGAATTCCGATGTGCAAACGACCCAGACAGCCCGGGGCAGATATCTGCCTCCTATCCCTTTAGTGTTAGTGCGGAAAATGCCTCGAAGAATACTTTGTAGGCACTGACAATATGCGCCGAAAATACTCAAGTAAAATCAGTGTAATCTAAACAACAACACTGACTTTACATAGGGTATAATGTAAATCCGTTTCCTGCCGGATTGGACGCTGGTTCTGAGGCAGATCCAGCACTGAATCCGTCCCAGAATCCGCATTCATATCCTTTGCATGAATGTACCCTTAAGGTATGTTCACACAGCAGATAGTGGGGCATACTGTGCGCTCTGCTATATGCAGGGTGTTTTAGAAGTATGTGCTGGCCAGGCCACACTTCTAAAAGGCCGGCCCCATTCACTTTCATTTTCCACGGCGCGTAAGTGCAGCGAAGAAGTGACATGGCTAGTCACATGGCTGTACAGTATATATACATCTCACATATACAGTACATACCCAACTCACATGCACACACAATGTCTAGCACCCTTGTCCCCTCCTTACCTGTCTCCTGTAGTCTGGTGTAGTTGGCATTCGGCAGGAGCTTCCCTTCTCTGATGAGGGCTGAGCATAGGGGAAGTGGTATACAAGATACAGCCCCAGATACAGAGTGTGCTGGACTGTGAGCAGCGTTCTGATTGGTGAAGAAGCCCCTGCTGACTCCTGCTCTACCAATCAGCGCTGCTCTCCCTCTGCACTGACACTTGAGGCTGCCACCTACTCTGTCCCCCCAAGATGCACGGAAATATAGGAGGCAAAGGGTTAACTTCTTCCTCCTCTGTGCTCTGCTCTCCCACTTAGAGTATTTTCAAGCTTTCATATGGATTATTTTTTATTGAAATGGCTAAAAATTGGGAGAGACCGTCCCACACCCAGAAGAAAGTGGGGGGGACCAGTCCCCTCTGTACCCCCCTAAAGTTACACCTATGACCCCATCAGTCACTGGAATATTCCTCTTGGATTGACTCGGGAGCCACAAAGTCTATGGTCGATATTAGCCAGTGCTGCAGAGTGCTCTTACTAGTGCTGCCCTTTGTTCTAGTGATAGATGGGGTCTCGCTGCCCTGATATGTCCGAGGAGAAACCTCAATACACCCTAACCAGCTTGATGAATATTTTGGGAACGTTTCCAACTATACGAGTCTGTTGCATCTGTTTTAACCTTATCTTGGATCACAAGACCTAAAACAAAAACACACTTTGGGGGCCGCCATGTGTCCCCTGTATAATGCGACGCCTGACTGTGCTGCGCGGCTCTGCTGATTGTTCTGAGCGGTGCATTGTTCTCAGAGCGGTGGAGACATGTTAGACCTTGACTCGCATGAGCCCTGTCAATGGTTTAGACATGAACATTCTTTATACTAATACAATAAATGATCTGTGAGATTCCTCTGTGGCTCCCGGCTTCTCCCAGAACAACGCGGCGCTTTATAACAGCTCGGAAGTTGGAGAGAAATTCCTTCCAACCACAAAATAGCTCCTACCTGAAGGCACATGTGCTGCTCATTTATTCAGGTGAAATTCCTTTATCTCCCGGTCTGTAATTGGCCATACAGCATATTCTGTGTGCATTTAACCACCCGTGGCAGGGGGATGAGTCTGTGGAGGGTAAAGTGTGGTATAGAGAGTAAGAGAAAGCGGCCTCCAAGTGCCACCCACTGGAGGTTGCTTCCTAATGTCCGACCCCAAAAGAGCCACAATATTTGCTGAATAAGAGTCTCCTTTAAATGGAGACAAAAAGTCCATATCACACAAGTGCACTAGGATACGGTCTATTGCGCTCTCCTAATGAGATGGGCTACAAGCCTTCAAGCCACGAAGCCAGATGGATGGCCACCAGCAGGCTTAGAGGGGTGCTTCCATCTCCAACATCAATGATACAGCAATAGGATATGTCATCGTTGTGTCGTAGGCGCTGGTCCCCAACCGATCTTGGGAACAGACATTGCGTCAGAGCGGAGAGTAGGTCGTGCTTGCGCACTACTCCATTCTGTTCTATTGGAATTCTAAGTACAGCCCAACAGAACCCCCATTCATGTCTATGGGAGAGTCCCGACCACCTCTCAGTTCAGAATGTGCTATACTGGGACCTCCCATTCATGTCTATGGGAGAGTCTCGACCACCTCTCCATTCATGTCTATGGGAGAGTCCCGACCACCTCTCCATTCATGTCTATGGGAGAGTCCCGACCACCTCTCCAGACATGTCTATGGGAGAGTCCCGCCAACCTCTCCATACATGTCTATGGGAGAGTCCCGACCACCTCTCCATTCATGTCTATGGGAGAGTCCCGACCACCTCTCCTTTCATGTCTATGGGAGAGTCCCGACCACCTCTCCATTCATGTCTGTGGGAGAGTCCCGACCACCTCTGTTCAAAACGGAAAGGTATCGGGGCTCGTTTACGAGATGAGTCCTTGTTCCACCTAAGGAACTTGGACCTATCAGACAACGATGGCATATCCTAATGAGACAACCCCTTTAACTTAAGGTAGCTACCTACAAGTGGCACTAGAGAGAGTATATTGTATCTGGAGGTGAGCTAATATGAATATATTTCTCCCATGCAGCACTGCCTTTAAGTTTTTCTTCACCAGCTAAGTTTCTACAATGGAAACGACTACCCCGTGACTATAGCTGGTATTGCTTTATTTTTGGGAGCCCACCCATAACCTCCAGTGTTCTCCTAGTGTCCTAGAGAAGACACTGCAATGTTCTGCCCCTCAGTTAATTAGCAACCGACACTGATGACTGTTGCTAATAATAAGTCAATGGTGGTTGTTTGAAGAGTGTCTAAAACTCTCATGTAGTGCGGTGCAATCTTAGTCACCCCTGTACTTTCTAAAAAATAGTAGCATAGTCGCCAGAGCCGTCTTTTCAGCATTATGGGCCCCTGGGCAGAGCACTGCAGTGGGCCCTGCCCACATACATGACATCAGACTTGGACATGCCTTGTGCCCCACCCCCAAGCAAACACCACTTATGTTTGGACACCGTCTGCCTGCAGTCTACAAGACTGATTGGCAGGGCAGGGAGCCTTTGGCTCCCTTCTCCACCATGGTTTATAACGGTTTGCACATCCTAAAAACACACACACACTTAAATAAGCAAAACCAATCCAGGGTATGTTTCATGCAGGGGCGTTGCTAGGGTCCCAAAACATCCCGGGCCCTGTGTTAAGTTTTGCTCAGAAGGGCGGGGTTCACACGGCGTTTTTTACGCCCCATGAACTGCGGCTGGCCAGCGCGTCCCTCTGAAGCTCCCACTAATATTTATTTATTCTCCCAAGAACAGGTAATCGTTGCTCTCAGTGACAGCTATGAGTTACCATAATGTCGTCCCGTACTTCGGGTGTATTGAAGCGCAATTACCCGCCAAAGTACGGACCAACATTGTTATGTGAACATACACAGCGTATTTGTGGGGCATAACTGCTGTAATGCGGCCAAAGTTCGCCCCACAAATACGGTAAAATCATAGCGGTGAGGGCTAGGATTAGCTGCTGTTTTCCCTGCACATAGAACCCGCCCATAAAAATAAGTGACCTGCCGCTTCTTTCAGGGGGAAAGTAAAAATGAATGGGAGGTGGCCGGAGGAGCGCTGCTGAAATTACACGCTGGAGAGCACGTACTTTCAACAGCAGGCGTAGAGCGGTGCGCACAGGTACGTGCCACTATATGCTGTGTGAACATACCCTTAGGGCAGTACTCCGTGTGTTTTGGAAGTACATGCTGTTCAGCGCGTACTTCCAAGCACAGGGGGGCCGGTCCATTCACCTCCACTATCAGAGCCACGAAGAAGTGACGTCACTTCTCTCCCCCGGTGTGCAATATATGTGTATTGTACGCACGGGAGAGAGGAGATGTAATTCATAGCTCATTCTGTGAGAACTATGAATTACAGTAATTGTGGCGCGCATGTCGGGCGTATTGAAGCGCAAATACGCCACGAAATGCGCTCCATGGTTTACGCAGTGTGAACATACCCTTAGTCTGGCTGCAGCAGCTAAAATCATACGCAACCCTGACAAATGACAGGTATAAAAATTATGTTCAAATATGATTTGTCATCAGGTTGTAGTTTATATGTCTAAGGGTGTGTACACATGGCGTAATTGCGGTAATCCATAGCGCTCATAGAAAACTATGGATTACACGTCCTCCCCCCCCCATGCGTACAATACGATCGTATTGTATGCATAGGGAGATAAGTGACATGTCAATGCATGTCTATGGGGGCGGCGGGCTGTTGCCCCACCCCCCACCCCCCGTGCTTCGAGAAGACGTGCTGACCAGCGCGAGCTCCTGAAGCACGCAGTGTATTGCGGCGCGTACCGTACACGTCACAATACACCGTGTGAACATAGCCTAAGGGACACACAGGCAGGATTATGCTTTACTGATGTGAATGAGGTGATACTGTGTATATGTGTATGTATACACCAATATACATACACATATACACAGTACATACACAGAGAAATACATACACAGAGACATATATTCAAACATACATACACACACATACAATGCATACATACACACACACGTATACACATATAAACATACAAACACATACACACATGTATACACATAAATACAATACATACTCACATGCATTCAGTACAGTTCACATTCAGGAACATTATTTTGTCTCCCCCTTATTACACTACTTAGAATTATTGTTCAGCACTGAGGCTCCTGACTCACTTGTGTCCTTCTTGCTGGTCTGCTGCTGGGCGAGATAAGAGGACAGCAGGGGGCGGAGCCTCTCATGGACAGTGCGCTGCTTCCAGACTCCCTTCACAGTGTGAGCAGCCGGCGCCCCCTCCTCCCTCCTGAGCTCCCGTCATCCCGGGCAGTCGCCCTCCCCCTCGCTGCCTGCACATAGCTGCTGCTGCTCCAGGGGACGCACACACAGTGGAACAGCTGGTCGGCTCTACAGGTCACAGTAATGACCTGGAACCGGACGTTCTGAGACTCGGGGCACAGGGAGTCTGGTCCGGGGGCTCGTGCCCCGAACAAACCTACCTAGCGACGCCCCTGGTTTCATGTATTCATGGAACAAACATACACCATGTGGGGCCCCTGGGCAACTGCCTAGTATGCCCAATGGAAAAGATGGCCCTGATAGTTGCCCCCCCCCCCCTTTTAAGCTAAGCAGCAATGCCAACTGATGACCCCATTGATTTTACCTATAAATGACTTCAGAAGAGTCTTAAAGGTGGAATTCCCCTTTAAGAGACATATCAACATACAAGATATTCAGTGCAGAAAAAAGCGAATGCTGCCTTTACACATATATCGACCCCTTTCCTGCGAAAAACTGCCCCATACACAGCCCAAGGCCCTTCCTCAGCTCGCCGCCGGTCTGTGATTTTTAACATGACCGCAAAGAGTTACTGTGCGGAGTCTCCAGGCCAAGTCCGCGCTTCCGCAGTCTGGGCTTTTTTCGGCAGTGATTTCTCTTTTCCACAATTAATTTAATTGAGTGAGATAGGTAAGGAAGCCGAGCAATGGCTGCACTTACACTATGCTTTTAGTAAATTAAACATTTCCAGATCTGTAAATTAAAAAAATATATTCTGTCCTGATCAACTTGTGGCCTTAGAAAACTGGCAAATAAGACCATCCCTACAGAGGATTACACTGAGAGCGGAGACTGAAGCTGGGTTGGTGGGACTTCCAGGGTTATATGATAGAGGAGAGAAGCTGAGCTCTGTGATATATGGGGTTATATGATAGAGGTGAGGAGCTGAGCTCTGTGATAGGGTTATATGATAGAGGGAGAGAAGCTGAGCTCTGTGATATATAGGGTTATATGATAGAGGGAGAGGAGCTGAGCTCTGGGATATATAGGGTTATATGATAGAGGTGAGGAGCTGAGCTCTGTGATAGGGTTATATTATAGAGGTGAGAAGCTGAGCTCTGTGATATATAGGGTTATATGATAGAGGTGAGGAGCTGAGCTCTGTGATAGGGTTATATGATAGAGGAGAGGAGCTGAGCTCTGTGATATATAGGGTTATATGATAGAGAGGGGCTGAGCTCTGTGATATATAGGGTTATATGATAGAGGAGAGGAGCTGAGCTCTGTGATATATAGGGTTATATGATAGAGGAAATATCATATAAACCTATGTAACACAGAGCTTGGCATCTCTCCCTCTATCGTATCCTCTTCTCAGATAAGGCAGCAGAAACCATCTGACAGTTTCATTTTAAATTCCTTTTTCTGTTCATCCTGATCCTCCTGGTTCATATAGAAGCAATCATGGAGAATACGTAGGGTCTATGGATAGATGGGTGAAATGAGTGGTTGTTGCCAAAGTAGGAGACCAAGTGAACTCGGAAGCAGATGAACTTGCACATCTGGGCTCTGGTTGGTTGCTATGATCTGATTGGTTGCTATGGGTTCTGTTTGCTATGATCTGATTGGTTGCTATGGGCTCTGGTTTTTATACTTGGTTGCTTTGATCTGTTTGGTGGCTATGGGCTCTGGTTGGTTGCTATGATCTGATTGGTTGCTATGGGTTCTGTTTGCTATGATCTGATTGGTTGCTATGGGCTCTGGTTTTTATACTTGGGTTTTCTTTGATCTTTTGGGGCTATGGCTCTGCTTGGTTGCTATGATCTGATTGGTTGCTATGGGTTCTGGTTGCTATGATCTGATTGGTTGCTATGGGCTCTGGTTGGTTGCTATGATCTGATTGGTTGCTATGGGTTCTGGTTGCTATGATCTGATTGATGGCTATTGGCTCTGGTTGGTTGCTATGATCTGATTGGTGGCTATGGGTTCTGGTTGCTATGATCTGATTGGTTGCTATGGGTTCTGGTTGCTATGATCTGATTGGTTGCTATGGGTTCTGGTTGCTATGATCTGATTGATGGCTATTGGATCTGGTTGGTTGCTATGATCTGATTGGTGGCTATGGGTTCTGGTTGCTATGATCTGATTGGTGGCTATGGGTTCTGGTTGCTATGATCTGATTGGTGGCTATGGGTTCTGGTTGCTATGATCTGATTGGTGGCTATGGGTTCTGGTTGCTATGATCTGATTGGTGGCTATGGGTTCTGGTTGCTATGATCTGATTAGTGGCTATTGGCTCTGGTTGCTATGATTGGTTGCTATGGGCAACAAAGATCATCTTACTGCTAGACCGTCGTTTTCATACGTAAAGCCCAATGTTCCTTTTTGTAGGAATTTGCTGCCTCTCCAGCTGTACTACGTGGATCCCTGATATGGCGGTATTATTTATAACCCCAATTATTGCTACTCCTGCTGCTGTTTTAGTTTATGGTCATTAGGTGGTGGGGCCCCGTCTGACTTTGCTATGGAGCCCTATGAATTCTAGTTACGCTCCTGGTCCCTGGAGAAAACCACTAAAAAACAGACTATCCTTACAACTATTCTCCATTGGTAACTGTGACTGACTTTTTGGGTGTCCCCAGATTCCCTATGAGCGATCAGGGTGAGGCCTCCTAGGAGCCTATTGTAGCGCTCAGTGCAATCGATAACCTGTTCAGCTCCCGGGCAGCCAGCCGTTCAGAGATCGAATCAAGCTGCATCTCTCTGAAACATGACGGCTATTGATCGGCCCGAATGTTTCCTCGGAGGCAGGGGTGTCTGCGTTTAGCCCTACAGTTAACGCCAATTAATCCCTTTGGGCTGGCTGCTGTCTGGAATGGAAATAAATCATGCCGCTCGCCTCATGGCACCCAGTTCCCCCCCCCCCCCCTCTATTGGGTGTTCATCACAGAAGATTCAGTCTCAATCAGGTGAATGAGGGAAGAGTTGATGTGCCTGATGTGTACAACATCTTGTAATTTAAAGGGATTTTCCATTTATAGTGAGGTCCACCCAAAACAATGGTGGGCTGCTCCACCCCTGAAAGTGGCACCCAGCAATGCTTCAGCGCTGAATGGTATCGTGTAGCTTGTAGATGTTCAGTCAGTTATCTCAACACCTTTCTAAATGATTCATTCATGATGAGGATTTTGCTGCTCTCCATTAAGGCCACACGTGTCCGCAGACGTCGTATCATGTGGTCACCGAAACATGGACGACACATCTGTCGCTGGTCATGGATTATTTACCAGCGGAAGCCCACTACAGGATTACAGAGAGTACAGCGGCCTCCTGGGTGTCTCGCTTGTGTGGCCCAGTTTAGTGAGGAACCGCAATGGCATCTACAAGTTGGGTTTGGTTGCTCCATATTTTAAAGGGGTTCTTCAGTTTATAAAACACATTTTCATATATTCCTCCTTTTTTCATTCAGTCATGTCCGACCCTTGGATGCTCTGTAGACCAGTTCTCACAATGTCCAACCCTTGGATGCTCTGTAGACCAATTCTCACCATGTCCAACCCTTGGATGCTCTGTAGACCAGTGCTCACCATGTCCCACCCTTGGATGCTCTGTAGACCAGTGCTCACCATGTCCAACCCTTGGATGCTCTGTAGACCAGTGCTCACCATGTCCAACCCTTGGATGCTCTGTAGACCAGTGCTCACCATGTCCGACCCTTGAATGCTCTGTAGACCAGTGCTCACCATGCTGCTTCTTTCTGTTCAGTCATGTCCGACCCTTTGATGCTCTGTAGACCAGTTCTCGCCATGTCCGACCCTTGTATACTATGTAGTCCAGGTCTCGCCATGCTTCTTCTTTCTATTCGATCATGTGTGACCCTTGGATGCTCTGTAGACCAGTTCTCGCCATGTCCGACCCTTGTATACTATGTAGTCCAGGTCTCGCCATGCTGCTTCTTTCTGTTCAGTCATGTGCGACCCTTGGATGCTCTGTAGACCAGTTCTCTCCATGCTGCTTCTTCTATATATTCAGTCATGTCCAACCCTTGGATGCTCTGTAGACCAGTTCTTGCCATGCTTCTTCTATCTATTCCAGGCATCCTCAAACTGCGGCCCTCCAGCTGTTAGGAAACTACACCTCCCATCATGCATTTATATAATCTATAACAGTGGGAAAGATGGGAGTTGTAGTTTCCCAACAGCTGGAGAGCCGCAGTTTGAGGATGCCTGATCTAGTCAGTTCTCACCATGCTTCTATCCAGATGTGTCTGACCCTTGGATGCTTTGTAAATCAGTTCTCGCCATGTCCGACCCCTGTATACTCTGTAGACCAGCTCCTGCCATGCTGCTGCTTCCATCTATTTAGATGTGTCGGACCCTTGGATATCTGACCCCTGTATACTATGTAGTCCAGTTTTTGCCATGCTGCTGCTGCTATCTATCCAGATGTGTCGGACTCCTGGATGCTCTGTAGACAAGTTCACACAATGCTGCTGCTTCCATCTATTCGGTCGTGTCCAACCCTTGAATACTCTGTAGGCCGGTTCTCACCATGCTTCCATCTATTCGGTCATATCCGACCCTTGAATACTCTGTAGGCCGGTTCTCACCATGCTTCCATCTATTCGGTCATATCCGACCCTTGAATACTCTGTAGGCCGGTTCTCACCATGCTTCCTGTTTTCCACAGCTTCTCCTAGTTCCTTGACATTCATTTCTGTATCCTTCTTGATGATCTCCAACTAACCGGCCTCTGGTCTTCACTGTTTCCTTTTACTCTCTGCCCTCATCACCTGACAAAAAATATATATATCAGTCACCGTCTGGTAATCTGGGCTTTTACTTTGTTGTTGATCCTACCTGTCCCTGGGATTTGTAGACGTCTTCTCCAGTCCAACAGCTCAAAGGCATCTTTTTTTTTTTTTTTTCCTGCTTTTATAGGTCCATCCAGACGCTGAATAAAATATACTCACCGGATTATACCATTGAAAACTGCATCGGATGACGTAGTTTTCACGTGGATTTTGGTAGTTTTTTCCAGTGGGTTTATAGTCTGCAAGTGAGTCCCATTCATCTGTATGGGGTTTTGAAATGATCAGCTCCCAAAATGACATTACAATTTTTTTGGACAAGTTTTACTAGAGGATTTTACTCATCCCCATTGACCTCCAAAATAAATTTTCCAAACTACAGCCCCTATATTCTATTTGGGTCAATGGGAATGGTTTAATTTGGTTTTAGACAAGTATTTCAGGTTAAAATTCATGTGGAATTATCCTATGAGTGTCAACGTATCGGAGCCGCATGTTGTGACTGGGAGCAAAATGGCAGCGATCAGTCTCTGCATTCACAGGGATGTCTGACTCACGACCAAACAAAGACACTCAAACAGAAGGTTTTTTAATGTGGACAACCCCTTTAAAGGGGTTGTCTCACTACATTGATTCGTCGTATTTTCTTGGTTTCATTTTGAATTCAGGGGCGTTTACTGGCCTGCAGTGACAGGTCTGTAGCTATAGTGACCTGAGGAGCTGATGCAGCCCATACAAGAGGGGATATTTAGGAATAGGTAGGACACTGTTAATGGACACATATTTCTGTGACTTGTTTTTGCAAGATCTTTAACATAAAAAGCAGCAATCCTTGTAGTGAGACAACCCCTTTAAGAATATCCAAGTAGCATCTGCTTTTCTATTGAACTGCTTATCACTCGACCAAAAGAGATCCGTTTCTGTCTGGCCATATTTCATATACCCAAATATTAAGTTCTAAGTTTATAGGGAGGGGTGCTCTGTTTAGGCTTCTCATCCATGTAGACTGGAGAGTGATTGCAAAGAGTGTCTCTTGCTCCGTAAGATCTGACCTGTCCTGCATTACACAACCCATTGATATGAATGGACACTGTGTAATGCACTTACCAAGAGTGTCCCTCGCTCTGGAGGACTTGTCCTATCCTGCGTTACACAGACATCCCACTGAATAGATAATGTGTTTTGCCAAATTTATCCTGTGGTGGCGCTGCAGGGAAACCTGCACACTATGGGCCTTATTTACAAAAACTGTTTAGCAGTAAGACTGTCCTTGTTGCCCATAGCAACCAATCAGAGCTCATAGATACCGACCAGAGCCCATAGCAACCAATCAGAGATGAGCTTTTATTTTTGTAAAGCACTATAATGAAATAAAAGTGGGGCTCTGGTCGGTCCCTATGGGCTTTGGTCAGTTGCTATGGGCAACAAGGACAGTCTTACTGCTATACAGTTTAATACATAAGGCCCTTACTGTCTGATTTCACCACAAATTCCTGCTGATTGCTGGGTGTCCTATTGAAGGGAGAGGGGGTCAACTTATTGTCCTAGGACTTTTAAAACAAGTAGGGATTGTCCAAGGAGGAGAAATTTCACTATCGCCACTTCAGGTTTCCTGTATCCCCTTTGGGGATAACACACCGGGCTCAATGGTCCCTGCTAAATGGCCCCTGAAAGTGCAACCTTGGCTGCAGTGAAGCAAGTCAAATAACTCCTCTTGGCTCTGTTAAATGCCTGATAATGTATTTTCCAGCCTCTGACTGGCACTTTGGGGGTCACCATGCAGCCGATTGGTAGATCTAAGCATAAAAAGGTTCCCTTTTACAAAAATCAATACGAAGCGTAGGCTTCATCAGCCATTACTTCAGGATCAGTGAAATTGAGGATGAGATATATACTATCCCTGCTTTACGGGATCTCGGCCAGATTATTGTATTTGGCGGAGTCTAGATATGGCGGCTCTGCATCGTAAATCCACAGCCTGTTACAATACGATACCGGCGGAGGAGGCTTCTAAAACTGGGAAAAATCTGCAGGAAAATTGGAGCAAGCTTGAGTTTCTGAAACGCACTGCATTCCCATTCAGTGGAGAATCCACGTATCGCACCACGGTGGCATTTTCTACATCCAGCCTCATGGTCTGTGAGGCCGGGCACTTGTCTGCCACCGATCTTGGTGTGAAATATGTGGTGAATCTTTATTCACTGTGGATTTACAGCATTTTTTAATGGAAACCAAGGGCCCTATGCATGAAAACTGTCTAGAAGTGAGACGGTCTGTGTTGCCCATAGCAACCAATCAGAGCCTATAACAACCAATCAGAGCTTAGCTTTCATTTCATATAGAGCTCTGGAAAAATAAAAGCTGAGCTCTTGTTGGTTTTCTATGGGCCTTATTGGGTTTCCATTTTCACCTGGGCTGCTATTTGCTTTATTGGTTGCTATTAGATCGGCTGGTTGCTATGGGTCTTGTTGGTTTTCTTGGGCTCTTTTTTTGTTGCCCTCACTCTGGCTGTATTAGCTTTGATTTGGTTTTTCTATTAGATCTTGGGTTGGTTGCCCATGGGCTCTTGTTGGGTTTCCATGGCCCCCCTCTGGTTGTTAAAGGGGCTCTGGGTTTTCTATTGGGGTCTTGTTGGTTTTCCAGCACTCTGGGGTGCTAATTTTGCTTTTATTGTTTTTCTATTTTAAAGGGGTGGGTTTCAAAGGGCTCTTGTTGGTAAAGCTATGGGGTCTTTTGGGTTCCATGCGCTCTGGGTTTTTAGGGTCTGGGTTTCTATTGGGGAACCAGACAGTCTTTCTGCACACTTTTGGGTTTAAAATATATAACACATGAAATTTTTCACAAATCGATCACAGTCTTTCAACCCAACCCCTTGCAAAGAAAGGATTACCAACCCCTTTTACATGAATTTAAAAAATACTGATGGGGGAAATTTGCTCTGTTTTCTTCTTCTTTCCCCGAAAATTGGGGGGAACCCCAAAGAAAAGGAACCCCTACTTTTAAAAATGGATCTGTGGGGAAAATCTTGGGGCAACCTCAGATTCAAAAACCCCTGGATATTTCTATGGGGAGACCCGAAGGGGGACAAAATTTATGCCTAAAAAACCCCCACCCAAAACTAAAACCCGAATGAGCCAAAACTTTTCGCCCTAACCCCCGGAAAACTCCAGGGGGGGGGGGGGGGGAAATGCCACAAGGTGTGGATTTACAAACCCGGGGTGCTTTTGTAAACCCTTTTTGGAATTTTAAACCGGGATGTAACAACAAAAGCATTTTTTTCCCGTGAAATCTGGCCAGCACTCTAGGCACCTACAGACAAGGCCAGGGTCCATCTTTTTCCCTTGGGCCCCACTAAAAAAGTTGCCTGAGGGCCACAAAAAGTATAGGGGGCCCCACATTTTGGACTGGGGTGTCAAGGGGCCCACAGGGATTACTCAAGGGGCCCATCGGGAGTTTATTTTAGGGCCTACCCCACAACTACTGTAAATTTAAATGTTAATACCCGCTTTTCTACCTGCCTCTTGCTTTTTACCCTCCCTTTCTATGCTTTTTTTTACTTTTCTGAGGGGGTAAAAATTCAGTTTTAAAAACAAATCCCGGTATGTAAGCTCCGGGCCCACCGGGGGGTTTCCCCCATTTTCCCCCGTGGGGGGACTCCGAGCCTGGGGGGCCCCAAAAAGTGTCGGTTTGTTCCAGGAATACAAGAAACCTATTCAGGCTCCCTTTTTTGGCTTTGCTTATTTAACAGTTTTTTGGGGGGTTTTTAGGTGGTTTCAGGTTTTAAAAAATAAAGGTGCAGAAAGGGACCAAAGGCTCCCCCCGCTAATCGTCTTGTAACCCGCCGTAAAACAGCACTTTAAATTTGGGGTGATAATAAATGTGCTTGGGGGGGCAAAAGCATGGCCGTTGAATTTTGGGCAGGGGCCCCCTGCAGTTTTTTTTGCCGGGGGGGCCCATTTACTGTTTTGGACGACTCTGGACCAAAACCAAACGTACTCGGCTCTCGTGTCCCCAAAGGGCGCTTCCGTCAATTTAAAGAATTTAGAAATGAAATCTGAATTTAAATTTGATTTATAACTTCCTGTCTCTTTCTTTCCAAAACCCTGGGAGCCTCGTTTCCTCCAGAGCCCAGGACCAGGGAAAAAGGGGGGGCCGTTTAGGGGAGATGTTAAAATTTTGTGGGGCTTTAATTTCTCGGGTATTTTTACAAAAGGACCAAAAATGGGCTGGGCGCTCGGTTTGGGGAACCTCAAGAGTAAGGCCCGAATTTCTTCTTTTCACATCCATTTACTAAATGTCTAATCAAGGTTCAAAACTGTTCTAATTTAATTTTTTTAAATTTTCTAAATCTTTTTCCCAAACTTTTTGAGTTGTTGTAAAATTTTTCTATTTTAAAAACGGGAGAAAAATTTTTTAGTTAAAAAATTTACAACAGGGAAAAAACCCTTAAAAAAGTTGGGAGGCGCTCTCCTCAGGGACGTACTGGTGCACTGGATTTACAGATTCAAGTGGATAATCGGTCTCCAAAAAACAAAATAAAGTTTTTCCCCCTTTCAATTTTTTTAAAACTTAAAAACCCTTTAATAAAAACATAATAAAATATCATCCTAAATTGTTAAGCTAGCTATTGCAAAATAAAAGCCTACCCATCAAAATTTGGGGTACCGCCCCGATAAGGGGGACCCCCACCTGGAAAACCAAAAACTTTTGCCTAAGACTTTAAAAAAAGAAAAATTTTAAAGGTTTTCCAAAAAAAAATATATAGGTAACCCCTCATAAGAAAAAAGATCGATAAAGCATAAAAATGTAAAAATACGTTACGAAGAAAAAGTACAAAAATTTTTTCCCGATAATCAGTTTCCAGGACTGGGGCAAGGATTCTGGTGCCCAAAAACAAATAAGGCAATATAGGGGCCCCCCAATGGAAAATTCAGCCCCCTCCATAATTTTTTGCGCCCCCTTCTTGCCTGGGAAAGTAGGGGGCGACCATTTTTTTGCCCCAGCCCTTAAACGGTGCTGCAACCCCCTTTGGGCACCCAGAATTTTTCTAACCCTTTTTTAATTTAAAATTGATGTAAAAAAAAATATTTCGGAGAATTCTTCTTCTAAATTGTTGGAGGAAATGATAGCAGCACACAGGTTAATGGCAGCTGGGAGTGATTTGTTAGGAGGGGCCAAACCTTCTACAAAGGCGTTTAAATCCCACCTCCCATCCTCAAAAAGGCCCCAGTGACTACCTCATACATCAGGAGCCCCCCCTCTCCCCGCCCCTCCCCATCCACAATTTCGGGCCCCTTTCCCGGGCCCCCGCCAACGGCCCGCTGCTTTTACAAAACCGCAGGCAGCAATTCATCCCCCCGGGCCCCGCCACACGGTCTTTGCCATTCTGGGGACTAAACAAAAAATTTCTCCAAAATCCTTCTTCAATTTTTTTTTGGCGTCCCGGGTTTTTCACCGTGATAGTGCCAAAGGGTGTGCCTCAGAAGGGGTCTGAAATTTGGGGGGACCCGATGAGAGCCCCTGGCCCGGATCGCCCAGCGAAACCCCCTCCTGGGCCCTGAGTCGGGCCCCCCCTCGGGGGTTCATATCTATCTTTTAAACCGGGGAGGGCCGAGGGGGAAAAAAGCTCTTCTTCATAGCTGTAAAAATGTTAATCCCCGTGTAACACAAATTCCCCTTACTTAAATACGGTTAGTTTTTCCCAAAAAGAAGAAAATGGGGTTTTTATTGGTTTTCCATTTACCAGCCTTTTTTGAAATTCGCACTTGTTTCCCGGGATAACCCCCTCAGCCCGGGCCCACAGGGGAAAAAGGGGGGAAACCCCCGAGCGGACACTACAATTTCAGACCGGGAGTTTTTTTCTAAACTGCATATACGATATTGGGAAAGGGGGGAAAAGGGAAGAAGAGGCAAAAAGCAAGAGGAATAAAAAGAGGGAGGGACAGAAACTTATGGGGGGCCAAAAAACCACTCCCCTGGTGGAAACCCCCTGAGTCCCTCCACTGGGGGGGAGCCCCCTGAGGTCCCCTCCACTGGGGGAAGGGCCCCCTAGTCCTCTCCACTGGTTGGGGGCCCCAAAAATCCCCTCCACTGGGGGAGCCCCCCTGAATCCCCTCCACTGGGAGGCCTCCATTTAGTCCCTCCACGGTTTGGGGCCCCCCGAGCCCCCCACTGGTTGGGCCCCATTAGCCCTCTTTCCCCTGGTGGGGGGCCCCATGACCCTCTTTCCCCTTTTGGGGGGGGCCCCATGAGCCCTCTTTTTCCCCTGGGAAGGGCCCATGAAACCCCCTCTCCACGGTGGAAGCCCCCTGCCCTCCCCACGGGGGGCCCCCCGGAGCCCCCCCTCCACTGGTTGGACCCCCCCTGAAACCCTCTCCACTGGTGGAGCCCCCCTGAGCCCCTCTCCCACGTGTTTGGGGGGCCCCGTGAGCCCCTCCACGGTTTGGGGCCCCGTGAGCCCTCCCACTGGTGGAGCCCCCCTGGAGCCCTCTCCACTGGTTTTAAACCCCCCGAGCCCCCCCCCACTGGTGGGCCCCGGGCCCACTCCACTGGTGGAGCCCCCCCTGAGCCCTCTCCACTGGGTTTAGCCCCCCCGGGGCCCTCTCCACTTGGTTTGGGGCCCCCCTGACCCTCTTTCCAGGGGGAGCCCCATGAGTCCTCTCCACTGGTGGAGCCCCGTGAGCCCTCTCCACTGGTGGAGCCCCGTGAGCCCTCTCCACTGGTGGAGCCCCGTGAGCCCTCTCCACCGGTGGAGCCCCCCTGACCCTCTCCAAACCCGGGGGAAACCCCACTTTGAGCCCTCTCCCAAACCTTGGAGGGCCCCCCTGAGCCCTCTCCCACCGGTGGGCCCCCCTTTACCCCTTTCCCCCGGGGGAAGCCCCGTGAGCCCCTCCAAAACCCGGGGGAGCCCCCGTGAGCCCTCTCCACCGGTGGAGCCCCGTGGGGCCCCCACCAACCCGGGGGAGCCCCCCTGAGCCCCCCTCCACCGGTGGGGGGCCCCGTGAGGCCCCCTCCACCGGGGGAGCCCCCGTGACCCCTCTTTAAAGGGGGGCCCCCCGTGAGCCCTCTCCAAAACCGGGGGGGAGGCCCCCGGGGCCCCCTCCACCGGTGGAAACCCCCCCGTGAGCCCTCTCCAAACCGGTGGAGGCCCCCGGGGGGCCTCTCCACCGGTGGGCCCCGTGAACCCCTCTCCAAAAACCCTTTGGGGCCCCGTGAGCCCTCTCCACCGGTGGAGCCCCGTGAGCCCTCTCCACCGGTGGAGCCCCGTGAAACCCTTTTCCACCGGGGGAGCCCCCTTTACCCTCTCCAAACCCGGGGGAAACCCCCGGGGCCCTCCCCCACCGGTTTGGGGCCCCCGGGGCCCCCTCCACCGGGGGACGCCCCGAGGGCCCCTTTTCCACCGGTGGAGCCCCGTGGGGCCCTCTCCACCGGTGGGGGCCCAAAAAAACCCTGAGCCCTCTCCCCCCGGGGGAGCCCCCGTGGGGGCCCTTCAACCCCCGGGGGAAGCCCCCCGTGAGCCCTTTTCCACCGGTTTGGGGCCTTCCCCCCTTGCCCCTTTCCCCCGGGTGGAGCCCCCGGGGAGCCCTCTCACCCGGGGGAGGGGCCCCCCCCTTAGCCCACTCCCCCCCGTTGGGGCCCCGTTTAGTTCCCCCTCCACCCCTTTGGGGCCCCCCGTGAGTTTCCCCTCCACCGGTGGACCCCCCGGGGTCCACTCCACCGGGGGAGCCCCGTGAGTCCACAACCCCCCCGGTGGAGCCCCCCTGAAATCCAATCCAAACCGGGGGACCCCGTGAGTTCCCCCTCCACCGGTGGAGCCCCGTGAAAAATCCACCCCACCGTGGGGCCCCGTTAGTCCACTCCCCCTCCAAGGGGGGGGAGCCCCGTGAGTCCCCTCCACCGGTGGAGCCCCGTGAGTCCACTCCACCGTTTGGGGCCCCGTGATTTCCCCTCCACCGGTGGGGGCCCCGTGATCCACTCCACCGGGGGAGGCCCCCCTGAGTCCACTCCACCGTTTTACCCCGGGGATCCCCCTCCACCCCTTTTAGCCCCGTAGTCCCCCCCTTTCCCCCGGGGGAAACCCCCGTGAGGGCCCCCTTTTCCCCTCGGTTGGGGCCCCTGGTCCCTTCCTCCCCCCGGTGGAGCCCCCTGAGTCCCTCTCCACCGGGGAGCCCCCCTGAAATCCCTCTCCCCGGGGAGCCCCCGTGAGGGCCTCTCCACCGGGGAGCCCCCGTGAAATCCTTCCCCCACCCCGGTTTGGGGCCCCGGAGTCCTCTCCACCGGTGGAGCCCCGTGATCCACCCACCGGTTGGAAACCCCCTGAGTCCACTCCACCGGTGGAAAAACCCCGGATTTCCCCTCCACCGGTGGACCCCCCTGATCCACTCCAAACCGGGGGAGCCCCGGAAATCCACTTTCCCACCGGTGGAGCCCCGCGAGTCCACTCCACCCGTGGCGCCCCGAGAGTCCACTCCACCCGTGGAGCCCCTTCAGTCCTCTCCACCGCTTGAGCCCCGTGAGTCCACTCCACCGGTGGAGCCCCGTGAGTCCACTCCACCGGTGGAGCCCCCTGAGTCCCCCTCCCCCGGTGGAGCCCCCCTTTTAGTCCCCCCTCCACCGGTGGAGCCCCCTTGAGTCCACTCCACCGGGGACCCCGTATCCCTCCACCTTGGGGCCCCCGGGGAAACCCCCCCCCTCCACCGGTGGAGCCCCCGGGGTCCTTTTCCACCGGGGAGGGCCCCCGTGATCCCCCCCTCCACCGGTTTGGGAAACCCCGTGAGTTTCCCCTCCACCCGGGGAGCCCCCCCGGGGGTCCCCCTCCACCGGGGGAGCCCCCGGGAGTCCTCTCCACCGGTGGGGGCCCCGTGAATTTCCCCCCCCCCAAAAAACCGGTTTGGGGCCCCCCTGAGTCCTCTCCACCGGTTTGGGGCCCCCGTGAGTTTCCCCTCCCCCGGTGGGGCCCCCGTGAGTCCCCCTTTCCCCCGGGTGGAGCCCCGGATTTCCCCCCACCGGGGAAGGGCCCGTAATTTCCCCTCCACCGGGGGAGCCCCCCGTGATCCCCTCCCCCGTGGAGCCCCCGGGGTCCACCCACCGGTTTGGGGCCCCGTGAGTCCCCAAATCCACCGGGGGAGCCCCCCGTAAATCCCCTTTCCCCCGTTTTAGGGCCCCGTGAGTTTTCCCCTCCACCGGTTTGGAAAACCCCCCGGAGTCCACTCCAAAAAGGGGGAGCCCCCGTGAGTTCCCCCCCACCCGGGGGAAACCCCGGAGTCCCTCCCCGGGAGCCCCCGTGAATTTTCCCCTCCACCGGTTTGGGGCCCCCTGAGTCCACCCCACCGGGGGAGGGCCCCCCGTTAATCCACTCCACCGGTTTTAAGCCCCCGTTTAGGGCCCTCCACCGGGGGCTCCCCCCTGATCCAACTCCACCGGGGGGCCCCGTAGTCCACCCACCCGGGGGAGCCCCGTTTAGTCCCCCTCCCTTTGTGTGTGTGTGTGTTGTGTGTGTTTTGTGTGTGGTGTGTGTTTTGTTTGGGTGTGTGTGGTGGGTGTTTGTGTGTGTGTTTTGAAAACACTGCAAAATTTTTTTAGTTTTCTCTATTTTTCCCCTTTCAATGGTTTAAATTTTTTGGGGGGAAAAATTTTACAAATTTTTATTTTTTTATAAAAACTACCCGACAGTCTTTTAACCCAAATTCAAAGCAAAAAAAATTGTATTTAAAAAAAATAATGTAAAAGAAAACACTTCAAAATTTTTTTAGAAACAAAAAGGAAATAATGGTTTTAATCAGAAATTCAGACAAAAATTTTTGGTGGGAAAAACCCAAAGATTTTTTTTACCTTTAAAACCTTTGGGCCATTCCTACAAATTGTTTGCCCTTCAATCTTGTCCTATTTTTTCAAAGGATTGGAAGACCAAAGCAGGGTTTTTTATACTTTCCTTTATTTAAAAAAGATTTTGGTTTTTGGTTAAAACACCTAAACCCCGGAACCCCCATTAAAGGGAACCTTTAAAATAGGTTTATGTCACCCTGGCTGAGGGGACACAAGCCAAATGGTCCCGACCCCCCTGGGCTCAGCCCCGTGCCCCTTTTTTCTGTAAGGGTTCGGAGTTTTAGAGCATTTTTCCCCCCTCAAAACTTATTCAGAGCAGGTTTTAGCTCCACCCCCCAAAAGGGTTTGCCCCGCCCACTGAGTTATTTTACAGTTTCCCCCCCCAAATTTTTAAACAAAGTTTAAAAGGTTTTTTCATTTTAGGTGGGGGGGGCTAGCCCAGGTGGGGGGGAGTTTGAAAAAAACTGACACTTTTGAATGACCCCTTTTCTTTTTGGAAAACTGCAGATTTTTACATTAAATGTCCCGGAAAAAATCCGCATCTTTAAAAGAATAAGGAGGGCACGCTGGGAAAAAGCAGGTCTGACACTACTTGTGCTGGGCCCTCAGACCGGGGGGCATAACCCAAAGTTGGGCATTCCCTTTTAAATAAAAAGAGGGGGACTTTGGTTGGAAACAACGAAAACTGGAAAAGGAAATCAGACATGTTAAAAAGATGCCTGAAAATTTTTAGAAAACTGTGCAGTGGTTCTCTTAATTTTTTTTTTTTCCCAAATATTTTATAATTTTTTTTGGATATTTCAGGGGAAAAATTAAAAAACCCTTTTTATTTCTTTTTTCGGTTCCCGGGGTCCCTTTTTTTGGAAAACTTAACCTCACTTTCTGTCTCCCATGTGCTGGGTGTTTTTATGTTGGGGACTTTTAGTTTTCCCCAGCTTTAAAAAGGTGTGGAGCAGGAACCCAAAAAGTGCCAGCATGCAAAGCACACAAAGTTTAACACATGGACAAAACAGCACCCATACAATTAGTACTGTGGTTTGGCATGCTTGGGACCCTTTTAAAAGTTTTAACAATTTAAAAAGTGGCCCCGCATGCCACACATGTATAAAATGTTGTGGTTGGCTGATACAGGTAAACCCATTTTAAAATTTGAAGGGGCCCGGGGGGGGGTTTTTTGGGTTTGGAGGACAATAAGAACAGACCAGCACAAGAGAAGAGGTGTGAGGGAGAACTTGGGGATGAAGACTTAGGTTCTCAGCACAGGGTGGGGAGGATTAGGGAAGGGGAAAAAACCCGCTGTTCTGGCCGGGAAAAACCCGTGGGAAAAAAGGGAAGGGTTTGCAACGTTCTGATATTATGGGACGTGACTCCATTTGTAACTAGGAGTCAGATGTAAATCAGAACGCCGTAGGTTTTGGGGACTGCACCCAAAAATAAAACCCCTTTTGTGAAATGAGGTAAATTTGTAAAATGTTTTGCTTTTTACGGGGCTTCCATCCCGGGGGTGTATTTAAGGGGAATCGTCCCACAGGCCCCTTTCATGTAGAAAAATTATTTTTTTTTGTTGCCAGCAACAAAAAGCTGCTTTCAGGAGTGACTACCCTTTCCCCCTCCCTTCCCAACATTTATCCACTGGTGGAGGGCACTGAAGCGCCATCAGTTTCTCTTTTTCTTAGAATTTCTCCTGGGATAATAGGTTTGCCATTTTTCTTAGTATGGTTTAAAAAAAATATATATAAATTTTCCCCCAGAGAACTGGGCGACCCTTTTTTTTCCCCCGGAAATTAAAAAAAAAGAAAAACTTTATGGCGCTTCAGTGCCCTCCACCAGTGGATAAATGTGTACGGAGAGGGCAAGTAGTCACTCACTGAAAGCAGCGCCTGTTGCTATGCAACAACCATAAAAATAAGAATTCTACATGAAAGCGCTGTGGACGATTCCCCTTAAATACACCCCCGGGATGGAAGCCCATGTCCGCACACTTCTACAAACTTAACCTCACTTCACATATGGCGTCATTTCCAAATATACCGCCACAGGAAATGCGTCCTACACAAAAATACCCGCCCTGTATAATACACAAGAGCGGACGGTGATGAAATGTAATCCGCAAACAGGTAGAGCCACATTTCGACGCCAGTCTTTGCCCTTTTATGTTCATGGCCTTGTGTGGGTGCATCTGTGGGCCGGGGGAAGACATTCTCACACCCTGCTCTTCATGTTAAAAAATTTTTCCCACATAAAAGCAATGAAGGCATCACCCTGACACGGGGTCGTTCTGGTGCTCTGTAACCAAAATATGTTAATATCCTGTGTGAGAAATGTGACTAAATATTCCACACACAATGGCCCCATTAATAGATAAGTCGCCCACGTTACGTCGGGGCAGCCATGGAGAGGGCTGAACCCATATTTATTCACATTCACTACTTGATTAACTTGAATGGGTTATAAAGTTCAGAAAACCAATTGTCATGAACCCTAATAGGATATTCTGAGTCAGTAAAGGGCCGTCCTCACCGCTTGGCCAGAGGCGACTGCAATAACATAGAACATCTCTGAAGGACCCGTCCAGCCCTGCATTACTGAGACATCTCATTGATTTGAACGTCCCCCGTGTAATGCTTCATCACTCCTCTGGAGGCGCTGCAGGGAAATGTAAGACTTACTGCCAGGTCCCCAGAGATGACATCTGATCACTGGGGACAGCTAATTAGTTTATTGCTAAGGGTGCAGAGCATAAAACATCTATAACGTTCAAACGTTGTGGTGCTACGGCTGTGCGGTTGCTTTACCTTCCCCTATGCTGCGCGTAACGTATAAGGATACAAAATCACTCATGGCGTCTTGTGTCCTCTACTATTGTAGGTGCTAATGAGGCAAAACATGTGGTTTTTTTTTACACTTTGTGGCTGCCATGCTTAGTCAAGAGAGGAAATATTCCCTTTAGTATTATGGCTACCACTAAAGCAGCCCCCAATCGGGACCCCATATCCCATTCTCTTGGATCCCTATAGTGGTAGTCAGATGTTTAAATTTACTGTATCCATAAAGATTTGAATGGAGTTCATTTTAATGTGAAATTTGTAACCTCACTAGGATATACCGTATATGTCTGATAGGCACAGGTCCCACCACTGGGACCTGGACCTTTCTTAAAGGGATTATCTCACTACAAAGATTAGCTTTCAACATGTAAGGAACATGAAGACTTTTTCCAAATACATTGCTGTGTTTATTTTGTTTTCTTGCGGAGATGAGAGATTTTATCTGCTCTGAGTGCACACAGGTTTCTCTGGTTATCTATCTGTTCTCCTCCTTCCTTTTTGCCTTGTTTTACTGAAGCAGGGACGGGTTTACCACAGTCGGCACAAGGGGGGCAGCTTGAGAGCAGAGTGTGGTTACTCTAACAAACAAAGGGAGACTAAATCTTTTTTATTTTAAAACTCTGAAGCTCTCTGTCTATAGATACACTCCTGCTCTCATGCAGGCAATTAGAGGAGCGAGGGGAAAATCATTGCTATATGGTTGTACTCTTTCTCCATTCACCAGGGATTAAAATGGGGGCCCGTTGTCAAGATAGGTGTGGAACCCATGCGACATTTATGGTCTATCCAATTAATAGGCCATAAATGTCTGAGACTGGACATCCCCTATAAGTTTTGTTCTTAACATTTTAGCCCTATACTGGGAGTGTCAAAACATGGCATATTGGTCACAGAAAGCTAAAATAAAAAACCCATGGAAGACTATCTTAAACTCCTTAAGGTAAGGAAAAACCAAATACAAATCTGTCCGAAAACTATCAGTGGGGTATGTTCACACTCGCCGTTTTTGTGATGTCCCTTTTCTGACGTGGAGTCCCATCGGCTTCTGTGTCGGGTAGCCTGGACATATATAAGCCCCAATAAAATGGGCAAATTTGCGCCTAAACCTCAAATTCCACAGAAAGCTAAAGGGTTTTTAGATGGAAACCAAACCATAACCTAATCTGCATAGAAAGCAGAGGGTGGGACTCGGATTTAACTGAGAATAATCTGCTGTGTGACCATATTTAAAGGGGTTTTCTCACTAGCCTGTTCCACAAGCAGTTTTCCACTTGCTCTTCAGGCTGTGGGTGGTTCTATAGCAGTAACTGGCATATCTAGGCAGCCTGTCCATAGTGACCTAAGTCTCTTCTAAACTCTCTGCTCTACTCAGATAACAGTTATGGTCTGGGAACCAGGCTCTCTTAAAAAACTTGTGTACACCAAACAGAAAAAGGTCTCCAACTTTGAAAAAAGAAAATCTCTTGACCAAGTATTTAAAAAATCTTTAATTACCGTCCTACATGTTGAAACTAATCTTTTTATGGAGAAACCCTTTTAAATAGGTGAGTCGTTTGGGACAACAAGCATATCCACAGGTTATGTCATAAAAGCCCTGATGGGATCCCCAAAGGTTATCTTTTACCGTTTTTCCCCCCCATAGTAAGACCCCCCGATAGTAAGACGTAGGGGGGATTTGGGGACTCGACTAATGTAAGACGTACCCCGAAAGTAAGCAAAGAAAAACTACGATGTCTGCGCTCGTGCGCGCGATGGCCCGGGCACTGTCCGCGATTTTTCACCTATATCGACCCCTCCAGCAATTAAAAAGGGGATACCACTGGCGGGGCACAGAGCGGAGCTCCGTCCCGCAGGTCCTCGGGGCGACCGCAGACTGGGGGCTGTCCGAACTCCCTCATCACCTGCTCGCGGGCCTGATGATGTCACCCCCCCTGTGCCCCAAAAAGATAAGCAGAGCGGGAGAGGCGGGATCCAGGTAATGATTGTTTGTTATTTTGATATTTTTTCCTACCAGCCGCCCATATTGCCTACAAACTGCCTATACCGCCCTATACCCGCCTACAGCCCTATACCCGGCCTATACCGCCACGCTGCCTATAAAACCCGCTTAACCTCCCTATGCCGCCTATGCCCCCACACCTGCCTCAGCCTCCTATACCTCCTACAGCCTCCTATACCTGCCACACCCGCCTATACCTTCCTAAGCCCCCTATACCTGCCTACAGCCTGCCTATACCTGCCTACAAAACCTGCCTATACCTGCCTACAGCCCGCCTAAACCTGCCTCAACCCGCCTATACCTCCTATACCTGCCCTATACCTGCCAAAAAACGGCCCTTTTACCCTGCCCCACCTGCCCATACCTGCGAGGGGGGATATACCTCCAAATAAACATACCCCCGAAAGTAAGACATAGTGGGCTTTTTGGGGGGAAAAAGAATTAAACCGTCTTACTTTCGGAAACACGGTAGGAAAATAGGGCCCCCAACATGTCTGGTAAGAAGGCCGTAGCATGGAGAGGTGGTCGTGTTTGTGCATGACCCCCCTCATTCACTTCTATGAGAGATGGACAAAAAGTGGCACATTATGGAAAGCAATGGTCCCCTCTTTTAGAAAAGTGGAACACATAAATCACAATGGCCAACTTAAACCCAACCCTTACAATTTTGAAAATTACATGATCTCGGCTAAGTAATGTGTTTTGGCTGGGTTGAGATATGGCGGATCTGCATACATATCTGACAGATGCAAGTCCAACTTTTGGGGCCTGAACCTATGTGAAGAATGGGGTCACCAATATATCTGGTGAGACGGCCGTAAGTGGCTGTAGCATGGAGAGGTGGCCGCACTGTACAGAACCCCCCCTTTATTTACTCATGAGTGTCCTGTTGGATTATCAAAACCAGGACAAAAAGTGGCACATTATGGAAAGCAATGGTCCCCTCTCCATAGGTACTGGTGGAGCTCCATATATCTACAACAGTTACCAAAATTACCAATATTACCTACAACTGCCAAAATGAATGGGGTGACGCGTACTGCCAATCACTAAAACCTCTTTGCCAGCACTGCCATTTTAGATGATAATTTACAGGGGAATCTCCCTCTGAGTCATGACCGTATACAGGAGCCAGGCAACAAGATAAATGTTTCTTTAAAACTCTGAGCGAATCGATCAAGATCCCTGTTTTGTCTGCCCGGACCGTCGGCCAGCCATCTTTTTCAGTAAATCGAACAACGCGCTTTAAACTGCTCTACAATGACTCTCCACAGAAACTGAAAATCTATCTCCCTGTTGTCCCCATAATCCGGGCCCCAAACCGGGTTAAACCATTCATACGCCACCTTTTTTTGGCCCATTGGAAATGTATCGACAAACGGTACTGGGGAATGTCACGTCCAGACTGAAAGGATTGTCTGGTGTCTGACACAATGAGAGACGTGGGGCCGGAGTGGCAGATATCGGGGATCGATGTGCACACATAGAGGGATTAATAGGCGTTAGCATGATGGGCGGTCATAGGGGTGCACTGAGGAGGGGGGGGGGGCCCAAGCAAAATACGAATGGCTCGACTTCCTGGTAGGGGCCACAAAAATCTCAAGCGCCATCCACCAAGTAATCCAAGCCTGCAAAATGCATATAGGCCAGTACAGGCCATCCCCGGGTTGGGATCAGGACTGTAGGTTCTTAAGATGAATTTGTATGTAAGTCGGAATAGGTAGATTTATGATATGTAACTCCAGCACATAAGGTTTTGTTAGTTTTGGATAGTGCAGGGAAGGGTTTTTACATTTCTTTTGCTGTCTGTGCCCCCGTAAAGAAGATTTCACCTTATGTGCTGCAGTGGAATGCTGGAACTTGTCGTTCCACAGCTACTATCTGCTCTGGAACAGGGAACTACAAGTGCCAGCATGCCACATCACACATGTACTAATTATATGGGTGCTGATGAGTATATGTGTTTACATGTGCTGCTGTGGCATGCTGGAACTTGTCGTTCCACAGCTATTGTTTGCTGTGGAACATGGAACTACAAGTGCCAGCATACCCCATAAGTCTCCACTTGTAACTAGGGGACAGATGTACGGAACGGTGTAAGTCAGAGGCTGCCTGTCTATCACTGCAGTATGTCCATCCTCTGTTGTATCGTACATATGTTGGCGAAGAAAGTTACCCGTCCTGCTAGTTGTTGTGCGCCTTGAAAACTAAATCTCTTCTCTCTGGTCTTTCTTCGCAGTCTGGCCGCGCTATCAAGTTGTTGGAAACCCAGACTCTGGGCAATACAACCTGGAAATCACCAACGCCAGCATCTATGACGACGCCAATTTCGAGTGCCAAGCCACCGAGGCCGCCTTGAGATCCAAAGGAGCTAAACTGACCGTGTTAAGTAAGGATTTAAAGCTGTCCTAATTTCAGTGATGGAGCCCCATCGTATTTACCGCAGATCAGCACTTCTTACAGTGTCCATAGGCAGAGAGCGATCACTTCGATCAGTCCGGTGCCGTCAGGAATTAGCTGACTGATCTCGGAGGAAATATTGATTCTCATTTAGTCGTTATTTTTCTCTTTTAGATAAGTTGGAGCGTGAGGGGGTCTCTTTGTGCCTTTGGCATTTTAGTGAAGGAATGATCTATGGCGGTGTTCATCCTGAGCTCCCTGATTCATGGACAGAAAAGACTGACTGTGGGTGGGATTACGGTGTATGAAACCCTTTCCCAAGAGGTTTCTGGCACTTCTATGGGTGCTAAGGTGAGATACTTTCTCACACCTAAAATGGCTTTGTGTTTACACAGTGGGTGCAGCTCCCACCCCACCTCGCCAAGTCGTCTTGTTCGGTGCAATCCAGAACATGCTGTAGCCTGTGCACTGACAATTAGCAGTCAGCCAGGCAGCAAGGCTTCCAAGCACTGGCCCTCCCAGTAACAATTTAAAGGATGGAGAGCGCGACAAAAGCTCCATTGTCCAAGGTTTCTCCTCTGTGAAATCTCTGGATTTTTTTCCCTCTTACCTATTCCACTGTACACAGCTTCCTGCAGGCACGAGTCTTATTGCCGACACCTCAATGCCCTATTCCCTACTAATAGTGGACGCTGTTTATTACTCCTCTGCTAAACCTCACCTTCCTCTGAAAAAGAGGAGGCTTTCCTTAAAAATATTCTAAATTGAATCCTCTATAAAAATATAACTTACCTTCCTGTAATGCATTATCTTAATAAAAATAAAAATATGAAGCTGCTATAATACTGCTCCTATGTACAAGAATATAACTACTATAATACTGCCCCCTATGTACAAGAAAATAACTACTATAATACTGCCACCTTTTTACAAGAATATAACTACTAGAATACTGCCCCCATGTACAAGAATATAACTACTATAATACTGCCCTCTATGTACAAGAATATAACTACTATAATACTGCCCCTATGTACAAGAATATAACTACTATAATACTGCCCCTATGTACAAGAATATAACTACTATAATACTGCCCCCTATGTATAATAATATAACTACTATAATAATACTCCTTTGTACAAGACTATAACTACTATAATACTGCTCCTTTGTACAAGACTATAACTACTATAATACTGCCCCTATGTACAAGAATATAACTACTATAATACTGCCCCCTATGTATAAGAATATAACTACGATAATACTGCTCCTTTGTACAAGACTATAACTACTATAATACTGCCCCTATGTACAAGAATATAACTACTATAATACTGCCCCCTATGTATAAGAATATAACTACTATAATACTACTCCTATGTACAGGAATATAACTGCTATAAAACTGCCTCCTATGTACAAGAATATAACTACTATAATACTGCCCCTATGTACAAGAATAGAACTACTATAATACTGCCCCTATGTACAAGAATATAACTACTATAATACTGCCCCTATGTACAAGAATAGAACTACTATAATACAATCCTCTAAGTACAAGAATAGAACTACTATAATACTGCCCCCTATGTACAAGAATAGAACTACTATAATACTGCCTCCTATGTATAAGAATATAACTACTATAATACTGCCCCTATGTATAAGAATATAACTACTATAATACTGTCCCCTATGTACAAGAATATAACTACTATAATACTGCCCCATGTACAAGAATAAACCCTACTAAATTACTGCTCCTATGTAAAAAGAATATAATTACAAATAATACTGCACCCAAGTACAAGAATATAATTACTATAATACTGCACCTATGTACAAGAATATAACTACTATAATACTGCTCCTATGTACAAGAATATAACGCTAAAATACTCCTCCTATGACAAGAATATAATTACATAAATACTGCACCAAATTTAACAAGAAATATAACTACTAAATACTGCCCCCTATTATAAAAATATAACTACTATAATACTGCTCCTATGTATAAGAATATAACTACTATAATACTGCTCCTATGTACAAGAAAAATAACTAATTATAATACTGCTCCTATGTAAAAAGAATAAACTACTATAATACTGCCCTATGTAATAAGAATATAACTACATAATACTGCTCCTATTATAAGAATATAACTACTATAATACTCCCCCCTAGTACAAGAATATACTACTATATTAACTGCCTCCAAAGTACAAGAATAATAACTACAAAATACAGCCCCCTATGTATAAGAATATAACTATCTATAATACTGCTCCTATGTATAAGAATATAACTACTATAATACTGCCTCCTATGTACAAGAATATAACACTATAATACTGCCCCCTATGTACAAAAAATATAACTACTATAATACTGCTCCTATGTATAAGAATATAACTACTATAATACTGCCCCTATGAAAAAAAAAATATAACTACTATAATACTGCCCCTATGAAACAGAAATATAACTACTATAATACTGTCTCCTATGTACAAGAATATAACTACTAAAAATACTTTTTCCCTATGTACGGGAATAAAAACTACTAAAATACTGCTCCTATGTACAAAATATAACTACTATAATACTGCCGCCTAGGTACAAAATATAACTACTATAATACTGCGCCCAATGTTACAAAATAAACTACTAAAATACTGCCCCAAAGTATAAGAATATAACTACTATAAAAACTGCCCCTATACAAGAATATAACTGCTAAAAATACTGCCCGCCTATTTACAAGAATATAACTACTATAATACTGCCCCCTAGGGTACAAGAATATAACTACTATAATACTGCTCCTATGTATAAGAGTACATAAAGGAATTGTTACGCGATCGCTCTGGACACACTAGAAGATGGATATTCTGAATAACATTTTATGTGATGTAACCTAGTAATTGAATACGCTTTGTGAGTTCCCCTTTGAACATGGGAGACCTGCCCTGAGGATATTCAGCTACTTAGTGGACGGGACAGATGGGGTTCAGTTACTCTTCATTATACTAATATGTATTGTCTGTTTTCAGTTCCTCCTGAAGACCCCATTATCGAGGAAGGCTCAAACGAAATCCTTCTCAGAGCCGGGACCCCAACTAACCTCACCTGCCGGGCCGAAAATGCCAAACCTGCCGCCTCTATAGAGTGGTTCAGAGATGGGACTCTGCAGGAAGGTGCTGCCACCAGCACGGTGAGTGGTGGGCTGGCACCATGCATGCCTCTGTACCGGCCGGGTCCTCTTTGATGGCAGCCGCTTGTTGTTCCTCTTGCCCGATCGGTTTGATTCCACCCGGCTGCAGACACAGCGGCCCTGGAAATCACAAGGGGTTTGATCTGTGCTGCAGAGCGACATGAAAGGGCTTTTGTGGAAGTATCTGTCTTCAGTTCTTCCAAAGAGGAGACATCTGAGGTGACCAGAGCCGCAATGTAGAACCTTCTATAACAATGCCGCCTTTATCCAACCTGGGCCACCTCCGTCTTTGTATCATATCTGAGGTGAGGGAAGCTTTTTTCCCACCTTTCTCATCAGCGCACTGTAGGCTCACGGATCTTAACTCACCTGTTCCTTTCTAGAAGGGGAAGACAAATGTCCACTACCAGCCTCGCCTGTGACCGAATGACTCAAATACTATAGAATTAGGAGACGCACACAGAGGAGAGAGGGAAGGAGAGGGGTGTTGGCCCTTTTTTCATTGATGTGCTGACTGCCCAAGATGGAGCAGTTTCCCAACAGCTGGAGGGCCGACGTTTGACACCCGTGCTGTAGAGCTTTTATTCTAACAGTTCCAGATCTCCTAGATTTCCACAACCGTATGGTTCCCAGTAAAGTCTCCATAAAGTATTTAATGGTTAGACAGATCCTTTTACGTACAGATTTTTTGGAGTTCTTTCTCCCCACGGAGCCTACACACTCTGTGCTTCTCTTGGGAGTGCCCATGTGCACAAAGCGGTTTGCTTTCTAAATGAACGCCTCAGCAGTACCTAGTCTTTCTCAAGTTGAGAGAAGGTATGGTTGACCTTAGAGCCATTCATGACCAGTCTTTGTGCCCATTGGTTAAAAGGGTGTTTCCATCATGAACTTTGATGGCACATCCTACCTTTATATCATCAAAGACTGATATATGTGGGTCACAGGGGTAAAAATACACTTATCTCAGGAATGAGCCCGAGAAAGTCTCGGGTCAGAATGGAGAAAAACAGCGCTCCCCTGTACTGAGAACTCCCATAGAACACAATGGAGAACACAGTGCTCCCCTGTAAATGAAAACTCCCATAGAACACAATGGAGAACACATGCTCCTCTTACTGAGAACTCCCATAGAACACAATGGAGAACACAGTGCTCCCCTGTACTGAGAACTCCAATAGAACAGAATGGAGAACACAGCGCTCCCCTGTACTGAGAACTCCCATAGAACACAATGGAGAACACAGTGCTCCTCTGTACTGAGAACTCCCATAGAACACAATGGAGAACACAGTGCTCCCCTGTACTGAGAACTCCCATAGAGAATGGAGAGAACACAGCGCTCCCCTGTACTGAGAACTCGCATAGAACAGAATGAAGAACACAGCGCTCCCCTGTACTGGGAACTCCCATAGAACAGAATGGAGAACACAGCGCTCCCCTGTACTGGGAACTCCCATAGAACAGAATGGAGAACACAGTGCTCCTCTGTACTGAGAACTCCCATAGAACAGAATGGAGAACACAGCGCTCCTCTGTACTGAGAACTCCCATAGAGAATGGAGAGAACACAGTGCTCCCCTGTACTGAGAACTCGCATAGAACAGAATGAAGAACACAGCGCTCCCCTGTACTGGGAACTCCCATAGAACAGAATGGAGAACACAACGCTCCCCTGTACTGGGAACTCCCATAGAACAGAATGGAGAACACAGCGCCCCCCTGTACTGGGAACTCCTATAGAACACAGTGCTCCCCTGTACTGGGAACTCCCATAGAACAGAATGGAGAACACAGCGCTCCCCTGTACTGGGAACTCCCATAGAACAGAATGGAGAACACAGCGCTTCCCTGTACTGGGAACTCCCATAGAACAGAATGGAGAGAACATAGCGCTCCCCTGTACTGGGAACTCCCACAGAACACAACGCTCCCCTGTACTTGGAACTCCCATAGAACAGAATGGAGAGTTGTGTGCAAGCGTTACCAGCTCTCCATTCTGAGCCATAACCTTAAGTGGCCTGTTCCCAAAATGGGTGTGATTCCCACATCTGGGGCCTGCACCTATCAGACTTTGATGGTATATCATCTAAATCTATGGTGGAAACATCTACTTAACCAATAGACACAAAGGCTGGGCATGAATGGCTCCGAGGTCGGTCATGCTTACCCTCAATTTGTGAAAGACTAGGTACTGCCCAAGGTGTCGATTCAGAGAGCCAGCAGCTTAGCACCTTTCATAAGAATGCCCATAGTCCATTTGCAATGAAGATTTGGGCAAACAACCCGTATAGGTCTGTATCCTGTTTCCTGGTTGGGACGACTGTAAGACGCCCATAAATCTGTAGTGCTCGAGGTCAAGTAGAGAAATGATGTAGGGGTAGGTCTGGCCAGGTACTAGTTGCTCAGATAAGTTGAAGCAACCCCAGTAAAACGGAAGAGTCTATATTCACGACCCATTCGCTAATGTGTTTTGGGAGCTAAACCACCAAAGACCTATTCCTACGCAGGCGTAAAACGCGTCGGATCTGTTTTTGAAAAGAAACAAAACTCTGACATTGAAGATTGCTCTTCGCCCTTTTATGTGCTTGGACGGGAAGAACAAACCGGCGGCAGAGAGGTCTACAACAGAACATTAAAACTAAAATGTGCGTGGAGCCAATCTGCCTAGGAGTTGGTGTTGTCCTTGACTGACGCGTTTCAGGTACACAACCGATCATAGTCTTCTCTAAATGCGTTCGTCAATGATGTGATTTTTATTCAGCCATGGAATAGTAAAGACATTTTAATGTGCTGACATTCTGCTGCAGATGTTCTTTACTCTGATTGCTGGGACTAATAGTACGACAGATTGGAAGGTGCCGCGTCGTGTGGAGGAGGCGGTAATAAAACACTTCTAACAGTCGCATTGTCCTTGATTTCTCCCCCCAGATGGTGTTGTCGGATGGGAAACGTGAGACCACGACGAGTTACCTGCTCATAGTCCCCACGGACCAGGACATAGGCCGGGTATTCACCTGCAAGACGTCCAATTACGCTATTCCAACCGGAAAGGAGACATCCGTCAAACTGGACGTGCACCGTGAGTCCAATCCTCTAGATCCTCCTACAATAGAAGCAAACATTTCACTCAGTACAGTCTGGAAAGTGCCTCTCCCTGCTCATTATCCTGTCTGCTAAATGCCAGGTTTAAGAAATTGCATGTACCATCAAACGTGACGTAAAATAGTGAGTGCAGCTCTGAGGGTAATACAGGATGTAACTCAGGATCAGTACAGGATAAGTAATGTATGTACAGTGACTGCACCAGAAGAATAGTGAGAGAAGCTCTGGAGTATAATACAGGATGTAACTCAGGATCAGTACAGGATAAGTAATGTATGTACACAGTGACTGCACCAGAAGAATAGTGAGTGCAGCTCTGGAGGGTAATACAGGATGTAACTCGGGGTCAGTACAGGATAAGTAATGTATGTACAGTGACTGCACCAGCAGAATAGTGAGTGCAGCTCTGGAGTATAATACAGGATGTAACTCAGGATCAGTACAGGATAAGAAATGTATGTACAGTGACTGCACCAGCAGAGTAGTGAATGCAGCTCTGGCGGATAATACAGGATGTAACTCAGGGTCAGTGCAGGATAAGTAATGTATGTACACAGTGACTGCACCAGCAGAATAGTGAGTGCAGCTCTGGAGGATAATACAGGATGTAACTCAGAATCAGTACAGGATAAGTAATGTATGTACACAGTGACTGCACCAGCAGAATAGTGAGCGCAGCTCTGGGGGATAATACAGGATGTAACTCAGAATCAGTACAGGATAAGTAATGTATGTACAGTGACTGCACCAGCAGAATAGTGAGCGCAACTCTGTAGTATAATACAGGATGTAACTCAGGATCTGTACAGGATAAGTAATGTATGTACAGTGACTGCACCAGCAGAATAGTGAGTGCAGCTCTGGAGTATAATACCGGATGTAACTCAGGATCAGTACAGGATAAGAAATGTATGTACAGTGACTGCACCAGCAGAGTAGTGAGTGCAGCTCTGGAGTATAATACAGGATGTAACTCAGGATCAGTACAGGATAAGAAATGTATGTACAGTGACTGCACCAGCAGAGTAGTGAGTGCAGCTCTGGGGTATCACACAGGGTGTAATGCAGGACAAGTAATGTATGTTCAGTGATTCAGTTTTTATGTGGATTGATTCTATATGTGATTGCCCCTTAAATCACATCTACTGGGGTTGCCAGGTCATTGCCACTTAAAGGGAAACAGCAGTACTTCTGCTTAGCATGGTTAATTATAGCGTCTGTAATGAATGACTTCCATGCGCACCAGCAGATATGGCTGCCTAATAACTGGTGTCACTGCTGACGAGTGAATCTCATTCATTTACCCCTCCGTCTTCTCTTGCGAGTAATTGTATTTTTCAGATTTTCGGCGGCTCCAGATACATGTGCACATATTAGAGTCGGTGTGTGAGGTGCGGGCAGCAGCAGGTGTCAGTGTGCGCCAGCTGCTGTAATAGACAGGGAGGCCGGGCTGCAATCTGCACCTATCTGCCAGCGATAAATAGCTGAGAACATCACAGAGATGTATGGTCTCTCTTCCCTCATCTGAATTCATTTGGCATCAGTCGCCGCGCATGGAAAATAAGCTTAGGTTAGATAAATGCTATTAAGTAAATTGTCTTTTAAGTCGCACAGCCATACATCTATGCAAATGCAGCCTGCACAGTCACCGGTATACAGCAGCGGGCGGTGGGATTATAGGGGGGGGAGCACTGACAGACAAGTCCAGGGGGGAACGGATGAGGAGATTGTTCCAGTATAGATTGTTGTATGTATATGTAATGGTTGATCGCGCCAAGTAGGACTGTGGCCTATAATATAGCCGAGGATTATCAACATCGAATTGTGGAGGAGTGGAAGGGGGGGCAGCTCCTCACTGCGAATTATTACAGGTTCGGTGATTGAAGGAGGAGCAACTACATGCTATACATTACTTATCCTGTACTGAACCTGGACTATATCCTGTATTATCCTCCAGAGCTGCACTTACTATTCTGCTGGTGCAGTCACACTACATACATTACTTATCCTGTACTGATCCTGAGTTACATCCTGTATTATCCTCCAGAGCTGCGCTCACTATTCTACTGGTGCAGTCACTGTGTTACATACATTACTATCCTGTACTGATCCTGAGTTACATCCTGTATTATAACTCCAATTCAGCGCTCACTTTTATTCTACACTTGGTGCAGTCACTGTGTATATACATTACTTATCCTGTACTGATCCTGAGTTACATCCTGTATTATACTCCAGAGCTGCACTCACTATTCTGCTGGTGCAGTCACTGTACATACATTACTTATCCTGTACTAATCCGGAGTTACATCCTGTATTGTCCTCCAGAGCTGCACTCACTCTTCTGCTGGTGCAGTCACTGTACATACATTACTTATCCTGTACTGATCCTGAGTTACATCCTGTATTATCCTCCAGAGCTGCACTCACTATTCTGCTGGTGCAGTCACTGTGTACATACATTACTTATCCTGTACTGATCCTGAGTTACATCCTGTATTATCCTCCAGAGCTGCGCTCACTATTCTGCTGGTGCAGTCACTGTACATACATTACTTATCCTGTACTGATCCTGAGTTACATCCTGTTTTATACCCCAGAGCTGCGCTCACTATTCTGCTGGTGCAGTCACTGTACATACATTACTTATCCTGTACTGATCCTGAGTTACATCCTGTATTATCCTCCAGAGCTGCGCTCACTATTCTGCTGGTGCAGTCACTGTAATACATTACTTATCCTGTACTGATCCTGAGTTACATCCTGTATTATCCTCCAGAGCTGCGCTCACTATTCTGCTGGTGCAGTCACTGTGTATTACTTGTCAGTAGTCTTACATTAACCCTTTGTTGATGTGTTCTTCCTCTTCACAGACCCACCCACCGTCACGCTGTCCATCCACCCCCAAACCGTACAAGAGGGCGAACGGGTGCGATTTACCTGCATGGCCACTGCCAACCCAGTCATTAAAGGTTACAGGTCCGTATCGAACATTTCTGTGGATTTTCAGTCTCTTGTCCAACACTTTCACATAAATAGACGTAGGAGAGAGGTGACCGGGCGCGGTTTAGTGCATCCCTTGCGTTAACGGACACGCGTCTTTTTTTCAACCGTATGAACTATGTAACAGTTTTCTATGTGGCTTCTATTCAGCCGAGGTTCATTCACTAATGGCCGAGTCGTGCTTCCTCTGCAGCAAGGAGGTAATGGCTGAAGCCGAGCGCTGCCAACTGGCGTCACTGCCAGCACCTCCATATTGAATACACCGCAGCACTGGAGATCCTGGTCCATTTGATCAATTATAAAACTGCGAGAGCAGCTGACTGACCGGACGCCACGTCAGCAGATCTCCTGCTTTATGACCACAATGGAATCTTAGATCTTTCCATGTGGGATCTTTGTCTGGTAACAGCTCCAAGGTTTATGGATCCACAAAATAGATAGATACAATCAGATGATGGAAAAAAACCACAACCACCACAGCTTCCCCTAAACAGAAAAGAACTAACAAAAATAACTTCACCTTCTAAAAGGGGTTGTTTCAACATCTAGGGGATGCTTTGTTTATTTTGCTTTGTTGAGAAGATGAGAGATTTTATCTACTCTGAGTGCACACAGGTTACTCTGGTTACTGTCCTGTTCTCCACTTCTCTTTCTGCTCTGTCTTATCTGATAGCAGGGAGTGAGGTCACCACAGGTCGGCACACAGGACGCCGGCAGCTTGAGAACAGAGTGCGTTATCTCCAACAAATAAAAGAGACTAAAAAATAATTATATATATATATAATTTATTTTTAACTTTAGCGCAGTTCCTTGCACTATTGGATTCAGCACACCCTGGCGTAGGCTGCCCAAACAGAGACTAAAATGACTCTCTGGGAGTAATAGGATAGGAGGTCTCTATGGGGTGTCTATTGATTCTTGGGGCCCAGTCTACAGCTTCTGTACGTGCCTGGAGTCGTGGAGTCTGTGGCTATTTTGCAGGAGTCTGAGTCGTCATAAAATGGACCGACACCGACTCCCAAAATATGTAATTAGATGGTCCAGTTAGTTCGATGCAAAGAGCAAGAGGAATTGGGTGCGGCCAGTGCTGCTGCTCCCATATCTTCAGCCTCAGAACATGAGGAGTGTAATTGATGACATGGAGCAGGCAAAGCGCTGCCCCAGGGGAAAGATTCTGCTCCCAGAGCAAACAGGTTTCAGCAAAATGTTTCACCTGTTTACAAAGAAGTAGAAGAGTTCAACTACTCATTAACACTGACTGTGGCTGAGGCAATTCCTTTATACCCTGACACTGTTAGAGATGTTGCCCCTGTGGTCACCGCTTTACCCCCAACACAAGTTAGTGTAGAGAGGCCGTTCTCTAGCCTGGATATAATGAGATCAGCGGTGAGGTCATAATGCAGGATCTGATGGAGGCAATACTATTTCTCAGAACAAATTCAGAGACTTCACAAATGTTCCTGCAGTGTTTTGCATATTTTCAATTTTTTGTGTCCTAAAGTCATATCCAATAAATATATTTTACATTGATGAGCAAAATGGTAACAATGTTTTGAACTTGTCACTTTCAGGCTCCATATCTCTCCATCCACTACAGCTTTGTACATGAGGCTACTGTAATTTTATATACAGTCATCTTACCAATCTTATACATAAATTTGACCTGCAAGTATTTAGCATCTGCTTAGTTAGTTATTATTTTGTTAGTATTTGGTAAATCCGCCTTTGGTTTTCAATACTGCCTGAATCCTTCTGGGCTCTGAATCAGAATCAAGCAGGTCTTGGCCAAAATCTGATCCCAGGTCTCTTCTACACATTCCCAATGTTGGTGCAGACTGGACTTGGATACAAATACAGCTTTTTCTTCAACTCTACCCACAAATGTTCAAAAGATCAAAACGTTGTTACCCTTTTGCTTGTCAGTGTCTGTTCTACCTAAATAGCTTGATTATTGTATCATAAGCTGATAAACAGCCTGATGTGACCATTTTACTACAGTAACGTTATCACTTAAACATGCGCCGTGTATGAGGGAGTCAGAGGTTTGGGAAATTGAGGAGTTGGGGCTTCGGCTTGCTGACTCCACAGCCCTGGTCCAGCCTCTTTCTCTCTAAAATGAAGCCCAGAACCTGCGCTCCCCAGGAGCTAATCTTGCCCCGGGACTTCCCCTGCTCTCCGGTAAGTACAGCTCTGGCTGACCACTTCTGTGGGGGCTGTAATAGAGGCTATATTGGTTGCCACTCAGCCTTCCCAGCACAAAACAGACTGGAAACAGCTGAAAATGTTTGATTTTGGGGGAAGATCGCTTTACCGTCCCCCGTGGCTCTGTCATCTGACTACAGAGCAGCAGAGCCTACATGCCCATTAAACACCTTATCTGAAGAATTTAATGCCTTTTTATTTTACGATGCTGTTTACTGCCAACTGCTTCTGTTTTACAATCATGCATATTTAACCAAACGGGTGTATTAATGTTTTATTTATCGCTGCCTTCAAGGCGCCTGTTATCCTCCATGTTAGTGTAGTGCGGGCAAGAAGTGGAGACGGGAGAGGGATGGTGCCGGCTCATACATCGCTCACCTATAGCTCGCAATACTACAGGGTAACCGCGACTGTGTAAGAACAAGTTATCCCAAGCCGCCCCATAGAGTACAGTCACAGGACGCGTCCCCTACTGGATACTATCGCCTCCATCCCACAATTCAATATTCTTCTCTTATCTCTGCAAGACCGAGCTCAGGTTTAAAATGCCAGAAGTGCAGTGAAGACTGATCCACAGGAAAAGAGCAAAGGGCTGTAATTCAGGGCAGATTTGGCACGGATTCCGCCTCCCCCCATAATCACTTTAAAAATACGTAAAACCCTGCATTCATTCCCCTTTGGTTCCTATGCAAAACCGGTTTTTTTCATACAAAAAGTTCTTTACTATTATTTTTTGGCGAGTTTTCCAGCATGGGGAACAAAAATTTGGGTTTCCCCCAGGCGTCCCCCGGGGTTTAGGCCTAGGACTTATAGCAAGACGAGTCATGGACTACACAACAACAATGGAGGGCCCCTTTAAGTTGCAGTAGAGGAAAAGTTGTAGTCCAAGGAAAGTTGCCTCGAGTCCCCCTTTTCCCCTGTTTTGGTAGGGAAAATTTCCCGTGGGGGCTCATTTCATCCCTTGATCCTGTGACGGGGGGGAGGTTCTAACGTCTCCGTTACCTTTTAAAAAATGTTTTTTCTTTCCCCCAGGTGGGCCCAAAGGGGGCTGTCTCGCCGGCGAGGGAAAGTCGATGGACACAAGTGGATTATACTTTTTTTCCCGAGGGTCTCGTAAGTGCACAAAAATGGGAAGCACCAACGTCAGCACCCTGGTGGATGTACAGTGTAAGTAATGCTCATAGTGCTGGGGAACTACACCCCCAAAACCCTGCATTTGGGACCTCCTCACATAAGGGGGAAATTACCCAAAACTGACAATCTTTTATTAAACAGGGGGTAGACGCATACCCACCCGAGCCCGAAAGGGCCCAAAGGAACTTAAAAAAAAATCGTAGGTGGGGGCTAAGTTACATATTTTGCAATTCCCAAGCTTTCAATTTTGCTTTTATGGCCACTTGAAGATCCTATGTTATTTTGCAGCCAGGATCCCCCTGTCAAAAAAAGCCCGTCAAAGTTTTTT
>JAODAL010023106.1:0-63355 GCA_025379985.1 Phyllomedusa bahiana
TTTTTTTCTGTTGTTTTTGTACCCCCAAAATACACGCCTTTTTAAAAACACGCAAACAAAGGGAAAATTTTGGTTGCCTTCATTTTTTTTTTGCCCCAATTTAGACCCAGGGGTTTTAATTTAAGCTTTTTTGGGGTTTGTTGGGGGCCCACTAAACGAAACTTTTTCTTTTTCCCCAACCAAAAAAAAAATTTTTGCCTTTTGCACCAATTCCCCAAAAAAGGTTAATTAAAAAGTTTTTTTTTTGTTTTGGTACCGTAAAATACCCCGCCTTTTTTAAACAACGCTACAAAAGCTGGTAATTTTTGGTTGTTTTTCCCTTTTGAAACCAATTTACATCCGGGGTTTAAATTTAAAAGCTTTTGTTCTGCTGTTGTGGTTCACAAAAAAGAAACGTTTTTTTTTTAAACCCCCAAAAAAAAAATTTTGCCTGTGGGCATAATTCAAAAACCAAAAAGGTTTAAATTTTCAAGTTTTTTTGTTTTTTGGAAACCGCAAAAAATAACGCCCATTTTAACCCCGCAAACAAAGCTGGAAAATTTTTGGGTTTTGTCATTTTTTTTTCCCGCAATTTTAATCCAGGGGGTTTAATTAAGGGGTTGTTCTTCTTTTGTGGTCTTTAAAACAAAAACGTTTTTTTTTAAACCCCCAAAAAAAGAAATTTTGCCTGAAGCAAAATTTAAAAACCCAAAGGTTAATTAAAATTTTTTCTGTTTTTTGTGAAACTTTTAAAATCCCCGCCTTTTTAAACCCACGTTTACAAAGCTGGAAATTTTTGGCTTAATTTCTTTTGCGCAATTTAGTTTCCGGGGGTTAAATTTTAAGTTTTGTTCTCCCTTGTTGTGGTTTAAAAAAAAGAAACTTTCTTTTCCCCCAAAGATAAAATTTTGCTTTTACATAATTCTACCCAAAAGGTTTTTTTAAAGGGCCTGTTTGGGGTTTTTTACATTATAAAATAACGTTTTTTTTTAAAAAGGCCCAAAATACAATTTAAATTTTTCGGGGGGCCCCCTTTTTAGGGAAAGGCAAAATTTTTAATACCCAAAGGGGTTTACCCAAGCCCGGTTTTGCTGGGCCATTTGGAGTCAAATCCCAGGGTGGTATTTTTTCATATACAGAAATCCCCCATAAAAACAGTGTGGGGGACTTTTTAAAAACCTAACAGAAAGGTCAGACAGAGAGGGGGCCCAGGCCTTTCCCTCGATTTGGCAGAGGCAAAAAAACTTCCGGCCCCAAAAGGTCGCAGCACAGAAAGGGGGACGTCGCAGCAGGGGTCACTCGGTGAGACCACAACTGCTGCTGTCATCTAGCGGCCGTGTGTTGTTCAGCAACCCAATGGTTCTTGATTGGTTGACTAGGTCATTCACTTCCTTCCAGATTACAAATCTGCAACCCCAGCCAAGAGTCGGTGGGAAACGTCAGACACAACCCTTAGTTGGCAGGGCCCCGGGGAGCGGGTCAGCGGCCCTCACCTGTCCTCAACCCACCTCTGTCCCATCCGGTTCCCTCAGCCAGAGATCTACTATGTGGTCTGGGCTCAGCGCCACTATACAGCGAGTATGAACAATTTGTGGAGGGCAGTCAGCATCTACTTGGCAGCGAAGAAATTGGGCCAATATCCCCTGCTTCTTGCAGTATTGATGTGGAGAGTGGCATGGGAGGTTTTTTGCCAAGCGGTAAGCCTCTGCATACCAAGACCGTTGAGGAGGACAGCAGTGACAATCAAACACTTATGAAGAAATAAAACATGGTGGTTTGAATCCAGGTTTGCATTACCCAGTTTGTTCAAATGCAGCATATGGAACTTGAACTGAAGGAGACCATAATACGGGAATTGTTTTAGGTGCTTATTTTGCATTCTGTGCCATTGTTGCTGGAATTTTGAACAAAACGGGAAAATGGGACAGAAAAACCAAAAAAAAAGACAGCTGAAAAAACTGGCTTTGTATGAAAAAGGGGAGGCCCTCCCCTGCTAAAGGTGGAAAAAGGGGAGGCCCTCCCTGTTTAAAGGTGGAAAAAGGGGAGGCCCTCCCCTGTTAAAGGTGGAAAAAGGGGGGGCCCCCCCTGTTAACATGGAAAAAGCGGAGGCCCCTCTGTTACCTGTTTCATCAATTTCACCCTGTTCAAAAATTTTCCACCTGTTTAATATATTTATTCCTGTTCATAAATTTCCCCTGTTCATCAGTTCCTGTCTGCCCGTGTACCCGACCTTTTTTTGCTATGTTCCCTGACCTCGAATCTCCGCCGCCTGCCCTGACCTGTTGGCCTGCCCTTTGACTACGATTTGGTACCTTGCTGCGCCTCGGCTGCCACTGAAAGCTAGTCGCGCCAGGGGTAGCGACCTGGTAGGACTCCCGTCGCAGAAAGTCTATCCTGCCTTGCAGCAGGCACTGGTGAAAACCGGGACCTACTTAGACCCTGCTCCCTGGCGTGGCCACTACCACTGCTTGCGGTGGTCCAGAGCAGCCACTACCCGTTTTCGTTACAATGGCAGAAGTGAATGCCAAGTTTCCTAGCCAGTTCTTTGAATGGTGCAGAGTCCACCACTTGAAAAGGGAGGGACTGCAGTACCACCAACTCGGACAGGAGCACGGTCAGCTTCTGCACTTAGGGATGGCTAGACGCATACTCTCTTAGCAATCATCTCGGTGAACGACTGCTGGCAACATGAGTGCCGAGGAGCAGGCGTAGCTGGACCGGTAGATGATGTAATAGACAGGGAGGTGTCTTCGGCAGAGGTGGTGAAGCCATGACTGCCTGAACTGGGAGGCGTGCCACGGGGTGCTACAGCTGTTGGGACAGGATGGACCACCACATCTGAAACACGTATGGTGACATTGCATGATGTTTATGCAGGGCCGTGGTACTAACATTAGGTCCCTGGTCACGCTTTTTTAGTGAAGCGATTCTAAGAGCGGCGGCAGTCATGTGCGTGTCATACTAAAACACAACATTGTATGAAGACCAAACCAAGCTCCCTCTGCATATTTAAGCATGACACAACGTTCTACAGCACCCTGCAGGATCTGTGCAGCCTGGAAATAGCTGTTTTTTAACGCGATTCGTCCCAAAGCAATTCGGACCGAAACTAATTTTGTTGGAAAATTCGGCGAAGTCACCGAATCGAATTTTTGAGAAATTCGCCCATCTCTAATTATGAAGTTGGAAGATGGGATTACTTATTTTTAAAAGTCATAGCTATTTTTTCTTTTAAATTTCCCTGTGGGCAATCATTTTAGAACCACATTTCGTTTCTATATTTCTAGTTTGAATTGTACACAGCAGGCTGTAGTTTATTTAAATGGGAGTAAATAGACATAAATGACACAGATCTTGAACCTGGACTCTTTTAGTATTAATACTGTGCATACTAATTTGTATGGATTTTATTCTGAGTTGTGAATGCTACATAATACTATACTGTACATGACATCATTGTATAGCGATATCCATACACCATGTGACAAGGAAAATAGATTAAATATGATAAACGAGATTGTCCAGATCATTCTGGAATATGGTAATGACATTATGTAATGCACACTGTATGTATTATTTAAGATGAATTAATAAAGGAAATAGCAATATATCAACACAGTATATGTTTCCTTTAACCTAGTTTCTATGACTATGAGTTCATCAGACACTTTCAGATAGGTGCAGGGATTCAACAGGTTACCATATTTATTCCCTATTCCAATAAAATGTCATTATTTTATGACCAAGGACATACAAGTAAGACATCTCTAATTTAAAGTGGAGTTCAGGTAACAACAAGCTATCATCCACCCATTCCATAATTGATAACTGATAGATTGCTGGGGATCCAGCCAATGAGTCCACTAACAGTTGCCAAAAAGAGGATCCTGTCTTTCCTGTTTGAAAGTAGAAGTGGTTGAGCTTGTGCGCTACCGTTCCATTCAGTCTATGGGACCTATGGATATAATAGCACTGTGGTCCCTAAATATACAATATTAATTGGTTAAAGGACAATCAGTATGTTGAAATCATAGACTGGTAATTGGTTTTGAAGCCCCAATTTATCACCAACATAATTCAAAATAATGATTAAATAAAATGTAGCTGATACTAATACAAGTGTTGGACTGGGGTTGGAACCACAAGTAAAGTGATTTTGTGGCTAACCAGTGGTTTTTCATTCTTTGGGGCTACCAGTGGTGTTCATTCTTGGGGCCCATCAGTTTAGTAGATTCTTAGGGCCCACCAGTTAAATTGAGTCTTGGGGCCTACCAGTGGAGCTAATTCTTGGGGCCCATTCTACAGCCATTATTCAAGATAGCACATGCTTTTTGCGTCTTTTTTCCTGAAAGGGGCCCACCATGCCCAGTAGGGATTTCCCTACTCCCCTATAGTCCAGTTCAAGCATGACTAATACAGATAAAGCAAGACCTCACAAACAACATCAGAGAGAGCCGCTGGAAGCTAGAAATCACTTTCTCTGTTAATGACGGGAGCTTCTTTTGGCCATGTATTTTATACGCAATGTACCAGAAAAAAAGATATATTGGGGCCCTCACTTGGAGCCCAAAGAAGTTGTTCTTCCTTGCACTTGGACATGTAGTACCGCACTGTACTGTACAGAGGCACTATAGACCCCAATCACTGCATGCACCTCACTAATACACCTCACTAATACAGAGGTTTTACAAGTATAATTTTTATTTTAATGAGTTGAAGCTTCCATCAACCACATGAGCCGCAGATCACCAGTGTCTGTGACATTGTATGGTGAGTGTGGTTTTAAGATACAATGTCCCAGGAAAGATCATTGTATGGCAAAAATATGATATCCTGAGGCCACTGTAACTTGAGGGAACACTATATAGGACTTGATTATGTTCGTCAGTCTTAGACATTGAATACAGTGGAAGCTTGTGTACTGTATCAATGCTTTATTGAAACTGAGGACAGGATCCCATTATTGTGATCAGTATGGGAACCACTAGTCGGACCCCTAAACATGTAGCAGTTATCACTCATTCTTTAATCAATTTGGTTTAACCTAACCCAGGCTGCAGATGCTATGGGAGTGTAACGAGTGGTCCCGCAGCCCATGCGTCAGGCTGCGGGCGCTCTCGTGCCCCTGCAGTTTCCCCTGGCTCGGGGGCGAGTGGCACTCGTTCCCCCGCGCCTGTACACTTAGCAGCCGCGTCCTGTTCACCCGGTTCCTCCCAGGGGCGTGCTGCCCCCCGTTTTGGCCACGAGGGGCCAGTTCTCTAAAATTTAAGGGGCCCAGCGCGCCGTAATTTGTTGTTTGCGGGCCCGCTGCCCCTAATATTGGTAACGCCTCCGCACCCCCCCGTGGATTTTTTGGTGCTTTATCCCTTTAGAAAAAGGGTGTTTGGAAGGGCGTTTTGTTTGCCGTTATCCCAAATCTGTGCCGTTCCTGACCACAAACCCTTTCGGCCCCCTGCCCTGATGTTTCCTTCAGACTTCAAGTTGGTCCAGTTGGGTACTTCCCCGAACTCGGTCCCCGAAGCTAGTGTTAGGGGTACGACTGGTAGGATCCCGCGCGCAAGTCCTCCCCCTTGGGCGGGCTCTGGTCAATGGGGCCCCTACTTAGACTCCGCTCCTGGGTGCCGTTACCATCGTTGCGGAGGTCCAGGGTCCATATGGGTGTTACAGGGGTCCTTGTTTCTATCTAAACTCCATATGATATGCTTTGCTGAAAGGGTTTTCCCCAAAAGTCGGGTCCCCAGGATAATTTTGGTTTGGGGCCCTTATTAAAAAGAGGGTTGGGGGGGTTGAATATAGATGATTGTAGGTTGAAAGTCAGATAAAAAGGGGACCCAGGCAAATGGTAGTGTCAAATCATAAGATGTGTGGGGCCCCGGATCAGTTTTGATTAGGACAAGAAGAACAACCCCTTTCAGATTGCCTTTATGGAAAAAAATGGTTGCGGCCAAAATGCATTCCCCAAACATAACCTCACGCTGGGGTTGTTACAGTATTTTTTAATACTTGCCAATTTTGAAAGCCCCTTTTAGGGGGGTTTGACTTGCAGTATGTATCCCGAATTTGCATGTCACCCCCTTTTCGAAAAGGTTTTACGAAAGGCCCCACCCCCCTTTCTAAATGTGTAACAAATCTGGAAGAAAAACTGAAGGGGGGGGGAGGCGTCCCCCAGCTTTCCCTGGACAGGATAACCTTTTAGCATCCGGGAAAAGTGGACATCATAAATCAATAGTGTTAGACCCAGTTAGTGCAGGTGGCCCCCGCCCAAAATGAATGGCAGGTCTTGAAGCTTTCCCCTAGGGCCATCCCATATCGCCCACCCTGCAATTTTTGGGGGTTTGGGCAGATCTCCCTTTTTGAGGTGTTTTTGAATTTTGGGGTGTGGAAAGAATGGATTAAAAACAGATAATTGTATAGTGGTTCTGCCTTCCCCATGTCTGTAGTGATCCGTAATTTTTTATTTTAGTATTAAAATTTCGTGTTGGTATTTTATTTTTTTTTATTTTTTTAAAAACATTTTCTAAAATTTTTTTGTGTTATTTTTTTTTTCTTTCATTTTTTTGTCCCACTATGGAACTTCACTATGCGATCACTTGACTGCTTTCAATGCATAGCAATATATGAAAACATTGTTGGGGTTTTGCTTTACTTCTTTGGCAGGTCTGCTCTATATTTATTAAATGGAAAGCCATTATTGGTCTCACCAACCGATACCACCAGGAGACTTGCCCAAAATTTGAAAAAGCCCGGAGAACTTCCTTTTGGGGGGGGTCCTGAACAATTAGGGGATGGAAATATGGGTTTTCAAGTAGTTTAAGTAATTTTTAGCCCGGGTAACACTTGAGTGGTCAAAAGGCAAAGGTCATCCTGTTAAGGGAAAAGTTGAATACAGGGATTTCAAAAAAATTCTATCCTTAATGTTTTCATTTTTTAAATGTTTCGTCAAAAACTTAATGCATTTTTATGAAAATGTGTTATGTAAAAGAGAACACAAAATAGCAAGTATTTTTGGGGGGTGTAAAGAAAATAATGCGCCATTTTCCAAATTTTTTGGGTTAAAAACTGAACGTGTGGCATGCATTTGTTTTTGCCCTGTGCTTGATACCCCTTAAAAAAATCAAGTGTGACCAATTGTCCTTAGAAGTCACTAAATTTGTAAATATAAATATCTGAATGTAATTTTGCTATTTTGTGAAGGTTTAGAAATTTTAAAAGAAAATTTTTTTGGAAAAAAAAAGCTCAGAAGAACAAACAACACACAAAAAGTTAGGGGTAAGTGTGGCAAAGTCTATTGGGGTTAGGGTTTTTAAAAAAAATAGCCAAAACTTGAACGGCCTGGAGAATGTCTCATGAAAAGGAACATATATGACATAATTGTAAACTACCAAGATTTCACTGTCACCTTAACTGTGCCAGAAAGGGGGCATGATAAGAGAGTAGCCCCAAAAGGTCCCGGGTTCTGGAGAAGCGAAGATCCCCAAATCAGGTGGGGAATTTGACGAAAAAATATTAGTTGGTACTATTTCTGGCTTAATAAAAGAGTGGCAGGAAGAAACCTTTTGGAAAAAAAGCCCTAAGAAGTTCTATTTTAGTTTGCAAAAAAAATTTTTAGGGGACACCAAAATATGGAAAAAGGTGCTCGGGTCAGATGAGACCAAAAATTTAAATTTTTGGCTAAATGCAAAAACATACGTTTTGGGGGAAAGCCCAAACTGCCCTCAGTGAACCCCATACCCCCGGAAGCATGGTGGGGGGGACTGTTGGGAGAAGTTTTGTTTTAGCAGGGAATAGGAATGGGGATGGATGGAGCAAATCAGGGCAAATTGGAGGAAAACCCGGGTTGGGGGCTGCAAAAGATTTAGACCCGGGCGTGGTTAACTTCCAGCGGACAGGGCCTAAACATACACCAAAGCTACAAAGGAGGGGTTTTAAAGGGATTTATTTTTCAGTTTGTCTGTGTTTTGTAGTTTCATTTTCTCAGCTCCTCAAATCCAGGGGCGTTTCTTCCCCTCGCAGCTGGGTGTTTCTTAATTGAAGGGGAATAACATCATCCCCCCCTTCACTGTTCATGCTCGCTCCCGAGTCAGTGTGTTTGTTTAAGATCAGTGGTAGGGGATAGCACATCCCTGCTCTCCCCCCCCCCCTCTCTGTCTGAGTCCACATGTCACCGTGTTGTTCCTCTCCCTATGCAGTCTTATTTTGTAAGAGCTGTATGTTTACAAATCACAGCCCTGCATTCAGTCTAGACAGTCTTCTATGAACTCAGAGCACTGATCTCTTCTCCTCTCACAGCTGGAGGTTTGTTACAGTTGAATCCAGTCTTCTATGAAGTCATCCAGAGCAGTATAGATCTGTCTCCTTTCTATGTTTACACGCAGCAGCATTAGGCACCGAGCACAATTCTGCTGTTTTCTGATTGTAGAAGCAGCTGCAGGGTTACTGTTGAGCTGCTGGTTGTGCAGAGTAAAATGTTACCGGCATGAATGCACGCTCCCGTGAATACATCCGGGGGCCAGACAGAATGTAAATTAGTAGAGCCGTCAGCCAATGAAATGAAAGGAGGTGGAATCCGACCGGCACTGGGAAACAGTGTTTACAGAAAACAAAGATAAGGGAGACAGTGAAAACAAGACAGCTTTACGAATGACATCCAATTGCAAAATTGCTTGTTTTCACTGTCCCCTTATTCTGAAGACCATTTAATGTAATGATAAAACCCTTTTAAATCAAAGCATATTCATGTGTTATAATGGCCCAGTCAAAGTCTCAACTTATACCCCGTCGAGAATCTGTGGCACGATGTCTGAAAATTGCTGTTCACAAACTAAACTGACTGAGCTAGAGCTATTTTGCAAAGAAGAGTGGGTAAAAATGCCAGCCTCTAGATGTGCAAATATGTTGAGACGTCCCCTAAGAGACTGCATCTGTCACTGGAGATAATTTTGGTCCTACAAAGTACTGACTCAGGGTCTGAATACATATACATGCCACACTTTTTCGTTTTTTTAAATTGCAAAAATTTGGAAAAGCACGCTTCATTTTCTTAACATTTCACAAACACTTGCTACTTTGTGTTGCTCTATCACATAAAACATCAATAAAATACATTTAAGTTTGTGGCTGTAACATTTAAAAATGAGTAAGTTCAAGGGGTAGGAAGACTTTGGCAACCCCCTGTAACAACATTTCTCTGTTACAATGTTCCTGTAGGGAGTGTATTTAATGAGGCACAAGTTCCAGACTGGCCATAATGTGTGTTACCACTTATGCCTGGCATTATGACAATCACCAGACCTCAGACCAAGCAACTCTGAATTTCCCATGGTACAATCTGAAATATGAATTGGTCCATGCATGTGCATACATTGGGCTTTTTCCTCTTTTTTCCTACCTGCTTCATCTCCATCCTTCCCTTTTGTCTTCTATATTCCTTCATGCCTCCCTTTCTTCTTCCTCCATTTCTTTCTTCTTCCTTTTCCTCCCAATAACCAAGTTTGTCTTTTGTTGCCTTTTAAGTGGAGCTTTTATTATTTCAATGAAATGTATCTGCCATGCAATGACTACTTGGTTATGGCCACCTACAGGTGAGTTTGAGCCACTTATTTGCCTCCACCCCTGATAGAAATATGACCTATGCTTCACTGAATGCAGCCTTTTTTAGAGTACCTTAATGGGGGTGATTTAACCTTCTGGGGGACATGGACAACCCAAACTTTTTGTGTTTTTACAACTTGTGGATCCCAATCATCTTTTTTGGAACCTGAGAATCCCAATCAGTTGTGAAGCTGAAGAGCCTAAGGGTGCGTTCCTATGGCACAGGACAAATACCGTCCGGTTTGCCGGCCAGTATTTGTCCTGTTTTGCGGCCGTCCCCACGGGGGTGGGGGTTAAGGCTTTTCTCCGCGATGAGCCCTCCCCCTTCACATTGGCTAGCACAGATTCTGTCCGGAAACCGGACGGAAGATTGTGCTTGCACAATGTTTTGCAGCCAGACCACGGGCAGAAAAAACGCCGGACGAAAAGCCCGTGCAGTGGGGACTGCTACATGGGTTTTCCATAGAGCACCATTGTGCTCATTTTCGGCTGGTTTTTCAGGCGGGCTGAAAAACCAACCGAAAACCCGTGCCGTGGGGACATGCCCTAATTCTACCTCTTCTAGGTACAAGCAGCATAGAGAAACCTAGAACTTGTATCAGATGAATTCAGTCTTGCTCACATTTCACTCCATTGTATTCAGAATTCATTCTGTATATAGACGCATCAAACAGAAACGACGCTGGGTACTTTCTGTGCCTCATCATGAAATCCAAACACGACTTGGTAAGGGTTGATTCTCAGACTTGTCTTGTTTGGTAACTTGCTGTCATAGCAGCGCTCCGTTAAAAATGTTAATTTGAGTTACAACAAGGAGAATACAAGGTCTATAATATGGATTTTAACCTCAAGGATGTTAATTAATAGGATCATAATGAGATAAATATGGAAATGTAATATTAGCATCGACCATGAGCTGAGTGATGAACCCTATTCTACCTTTTATTTTACACTGTTTCAGCTCCCGTATGATTTACCCTGATCTGCATAACTCCTAAATATAAAGAGCCTCATGTATGAAAACTGTCTGGTTTTAAGACTTTTTTGTTGCCCATAGCAACCAATCAGAGCCCCCCCCCCCTTTATTTCATTTAGTGCTCTGAAAAAATGAAAGAGGAGCTCTGATTGGTTGCTACGGGTAACAAATAAAGTCATAGACCTAGACAGTTTTAATACATGTACCCTAAAATTCTTATGCAGTAGTAAAGGGATGGTGGTGGGTTGGGGTGGCATCATTGTGTTCTTAAGCCACAATCTAGGAAACCTGAGGATTAGTCCAATGCAGGTTGTTAGGCTACATACACATTATGCTTATACTCTTTGTTTCCTGAATGAACCAGGAATGTCTTTGGCTAATGTTTCAATCATATCCATAGGGCCACTTTCATACCATGGATGCCACCCACAATGGTTCCCCTTTGGAATCTTTTGAGCCGGTATATATCATTATAGAAATGTATAGACCATTATGCTTTTCCTAACGGGCAACAGACAAAAAAGTGTATCATATGGTATGTAAGATGTATTAACATGGGAACCAATGGGCGACTTCTGCAACTGTCTATTGAGTAGTATACATATCTGGCTTCTATCAGAGCTATATGTTGGAAATCGTCCTTAAGTATTACAAAGTTGGAGACCTGGGCAAAGGAGTAGGAGATAAGGTTTAACATGGATAAATGCAAGGTTATGCACATGGGGAGGAAAAATCCAATCCATGATTACATGTTAAACGGACAAACGCAGGGTAAGAGTGACATGGAGAAGGACTTGGGAATCCTGGTGGACAGTAAACTTAATTGTAGCAGCCAGTGTCAGGCAGCAGCTTCCAAGGCAAATAGGATCATGGGGTGCATTAGAAGGGGCATAGATGCACATGATGAGAATATTATTCTCCCATTATACAAGTCACTGGTTAGACCAGACATGGAAAATTGTGTACAATTTTGGGCACCAGTGCACAGGAAAGACATTGTAGAGCTTGAACAGGTACAAAGGCGGCAACAAAAATAATAAAAGGACTGGGTGGACTGCAATACCCAGAAAGATTAACAAGATTAGGGTTATTTCGTTTAGAGAAAAGATAACTTCAGGGGGACATAATAATATTGAAATAAAGGTCAATATAGAGATCTCTTCCAAGATCTATTTACACCCAGGACTGTATCTAGAACAAGGGGGCATCCTCTACGTCTTGAGGAAAGAACATTTCTACATAAATATAGAAAGGGATTCTTTACTGTAAGAGCAGTGAGACTGTGGGACTCTCTGCCAGAGGAAATTGTCATGGGGAATTTACTAACAGAGTTGAAAAAGTGTCTGGATGCATTTCTAGATGTAATAATTAGAGATGGGCGAATCGATTCTAACGAAGTGGAATTCGTTTGGAATTTCAGGAAAACTTCGGTTCTGCATGTGGTCGTAGGTTGGGGTACTTCGGGTGAACGAAGTGTGCTGTGGATTGATAAAAGGGCTGCGAGCACATGGCGCTACATGGGGCAAAGCACTCTGGGAGGAAGAAGGGCAAAGCCTGCATGACATGTGCAGAGATGAAGCCAATCAGAGACCGGCGGGATTTTGTGACGTCACCGCACTATATAAGACCGAGCGCGCCGCTGGGAGCTCACACTCCTCTCACTGTACTGATCAGGGAAGGTGCTGCCGCGGCTGCTTATGATAACTGATACTAAAGAACTGATTTTTATACAGTGATTTTTGTGGGGTGTCTCAGCTTGTCTCAGAGACTGCTTCTCTTACGTTCTAATTCTGATTTTGTGGGGTATTGGAACTGAAGTCCAGTGTGTGTCCAGTGCAGCTGCATATACATTTTAATGCTGTCTGCTCACAGCACATTGAATATCCAAGGGGGATATAAGCCTGTTCCTGTTGTATTCATTTAAAGAAACAGCGTTTTTACAATACAAATACCACTTCATTTTTGGTTGCTCAATTATTTTGAGCAATTTAGATCCAGGTGTTAATTAAGCGTTGTTCTGCTGTTGTGGTCACTAAAAGAAACGTTCTTTTTTCACCGCCAAAGAAGCAATTTTGCCTGTAGCATAACTCATAATCGAAGGTTAATTACAAGTTTTTCTGTTGTTGTGTACCGTAAAATACACACCATTGTACACCGCTACAAAGCTAGTTATTGTTTGCAGCATATTTATTTTGTGCAATTTACATCCAAGGGTTAACTAAGTATTTTTCTGCAGTTCTTTTTCACCGCCAAAGAAGAATTTTGTCCTGTAGCATAATTCATATCCGAAGGTAAATTAAGCCTCCTTGTGCTTTTATATTCAGTAAAATACACAGTGTTTTTAAACGGCACATACAAGTAAATTTTTCCTGGCCATTTGTGGAGCGCAATTTATATCCAAGGGTTACCCAAGCTGTTACTGGTTCATTTGGAGTCAAATACAGGGTGTGTATTTATCATATACAGATATCTTCATCAAACAGTGTCTAACTGTCTGTACATTTTAGAACAAACAGTATGTCAGACAGAGAGGTGGCAGGCTCTTCACCTGCGAGTGGCAGTGGCACAAACATTCCAGGCCCAGGTCGCAGCACAGCAAGGGGACGTCGCAGCAGGGTTCACTCGGTGAGGCCACAAACTGCCGCTGTCATCTAGCGGCCGTGTGTTGTTCAGCAACCCAAGGGCTCTTGATTGGTTGACTAGGTCATACACTTCCTCCCAGATGACATCTGACAACCCCAGCCAAGAGTCGGTGGGAACGTCAGACACAACCCTTAGTTTGCATGGCCAGGGAGCGGGTTAGCGGTCCTCACCGATCCTCAACCCGCCTCTGTCCCATCCGGTTCCCTCAGCCAGAGATCTACTATGTGGTCTGGGCTCAGCGCCACTATACAGCGAGGATGAGGAGGACAGTCAGCAGCTACTTGGCAGCGAAGAAATGGGGCCAATATCCCCTGCTTCTTGCAGTAGGCGGCAAAGTATAGATGTGGAGAGTGGCATGGGAGGTCATGTGTGAGGGGTCAGCCTCTGCATACCAAGACCAGTGATGTGGACAGCAGTGGACGATGAAACACAAATAGATGATGATGTAGCCGACCGCACTTGGGAGCCGGGTGAAGCAAGGGCTTCATCATCATCAGGAGAACAGGGCATCAGCTTGCGCGTCAGGCAAAGGCGCAGCCAGCAAGTGGGTTATGTGGCCGTGAGTCAGCAGGGCAGCAGCAGTGTGAGGTCGGGAGCCAAGCGGCCACGGGGTAGAAAACCCGCTTCGCAGGTCCAAGAAGGTAGCGAGGCAGCGGTGGCAGTAGTCACTCAGTGCAGAGCATTGGCGGTAAAATCAAATACTCGGCAGTGTGGCAGTTCTTTGCTAAGACGCTGGAGGAGCCAAATATGGGTATATGTAGAATCTGTGGGCAGAAAGTGAAGCGTGGCCAGGGAGCTAACGTTGGCACCACGGCTCTGCGTCAACACATGCAGCGTCACCATCCGGTGGCCTGGGAGAAACGTGGCTCAGATGTGGTGGTCCATCCTGCCACCGCAGCATTAGCAGCAGCAGCGGCCAGTGGCACACATGCAATTGCAGCCAGTCAAGGCGCCACCACCTCTGCAGAAGGGAGCTGTTTCTCTTTGCCATCATCTCTCGGTCCAGATGCACTCTGCCACCCCAGTTAGAAGGTCCGTTGGACTACTGGGCAGCCAAACTGGATGTGTGGCTGCAACTTGCCGAGTTTGCAGTAGAGAAGCTGTCCTGCCCGGTCAGTAGTGTGGCATCAGAGCGGGTGTTCAGTGCGGCGGGGCCATTGTTACCCCAAGGAGAACCCGCCTGTCCACGCGCAATGTGGAACGACTGACCTTTGTAAAGATGAATAAGGCGTGGGTCGGACAGGATTTCCACACACCAATGCCTCACCCTCAGCCATGACGCCTCACCCAAACTGTGAGAAATGAGTCTGGCTTCAAAAATACTGCCTCAGCCACTATTCTGATGCCGCCACCCGCCTGATGCCACACATCTGTGACAGTTTCTCCATCTGCCTACCAAACCATCTTTACCAGGGACTGGTATTGCCACCCACCTCCACACTCTGTCATTGTGCCACTCTCTGAACTCATGCTGCTGCTGTGGCTGCTGCCGTGCCCTCCACACTGTGTCATTGTGCCACTCCGTGGCCTACTCATCTTTTTGCCACCTCCAGAATGTCATTGTGCACCTCTGATTTCATGCTGCTGCCGCCGTGACCTCCGCTCTCAGTCATTGTTGCCATTCGTGGCTTCCTCGTGTTTTGCACTCGAAATGTCATTGTGCCACTCTCTGACCTCATGCTGCTGTGGCTGCCGCCGTCACTCCACACTCTGTCACTAATGTTTTCCACCTGAGCCCTCAGCTTGTTTTTTTTCCAGCTTTCGCTGGCATGACATTATCAGGCTACATTCCCGCTTGAGTTTTTTGGTCAGTTTTGCCCTCTTAAGTGCCCAGGGAATTTTATAGTGAAGCGATTCTAAGAGCGGCGGCAGTCATCTGCGTGTCATACTAAAACACAACATTGTATGAAAACCAAACCAAGCTCCCTCTGCATATTTAAGCAATGGCACAACGTTTCTACATCACCCTGCAGGCTCTGTGCAGCCTGGAAATAGCTGTTTCTTAACAGGATTCGTCCCGAAGCAATTCGGACCGAAACTAATTTTGTTGGAAAATTCGGCGAAGTGACCGAATCGAATTTTTTGAGAAATTCGCCCAGCTCTAGTAATAATATAACAAGTTATAGTGACCGGGATTCTGGAGAAGGGTCTGGATACTTTTTAGATGTAATAATATAACACGTTATAGTGACTTGGATTCTGGAGAAGGGTCTGGATACTTTCTAGGTGTAATAATATAACAAGTTACAGTGACTTGGATTCTGGAGAAGGGTCTGGATACTTTCTAGATGTAATAATATAACAAGTTACAGAGACCAGGATTCTGGAGAAGGGTCTGGATACATTTCTAGATGTAATAATATAACAAGTTATAGTGACCGGGATTCTGGAGAAGGGTCTGGATACTTTCTAGATGTAATAATATAACAAGTTATAGAGACCGGGATTCTGGAGAAGGGTCTGGATACATTTCTAAATGTAATAATAGAACAAGTTACAGTGACCGGGATTCTGGAGAAGGGTCTGGATACATTTCTAAATGTAATAATATAACAAGTTATAGTGACCAGGATTCTGGAGAGGGGTCTGGATACATTTCTAGATGTAACAACATAACAAGTTATAGTGATTAGGTTTCTGGGGAGGGGTCGCTGATTCAGAGATTTATTCTGATTGCCAGATTGGAGTCGGGAAGAAATTTTTTCCCTAAAATGAGGACAATTGGCTTCTACCTCATTGGGGGTTTTCCTTCCTCTGGATCAACACTATAGGACAATAGGCTGAACTGGATGGACGTCTGAACTGGATGGACGTCTGTCTTTTTACAAACTATGTAACTATTACTCCAACTGAAGGTTTAAACATAGTATGAAAAATACCTTAGAAATTACTAAATTAGAGGTGCTTAATTAGAATTGTTAGGGACATGGCAGAAGGAGGTAATTCAAAACCTTTTTTTTTTATTTTAGCCCTGCTACTTCTACCAAGAACAGTTAATGGAGGGGGCCTGGTTTCGGGCCATTTGTATCTGAATACTATGGATATAACCATAGACAAACTTGTAACTACCAATGTGGCAATTATAGCATTTATGGTGCCCAGAGAGCCAATGTACATTCTTTAAGGATCCTCAATGGTAAGTGACAAATGATGGTCATGTTGTTAGTCTTATGGAGAAGTGAGACAGGGACAGAAAAACTGAGTGCCGAAAACGGAAGATAGAGATGTATCATGATTGCCGAAAGGAGCTCTGAAAGCCCAAGAAAAGAAGAAATGGACACAAAAGTAAAGATCATAGTCACTAAAATCACATGGGTCATTATGATGGAATTGGGAATCACTGCCAAATATTTTTTTAGTAGTGCTCAGTTTTATAAACATAGAAATCATGGACATATTTTGGTAAGTCTAAAAAAAATGAAAAAAAAATAGGGCCTGTTTAGAGAAACATTACTTACATGGTGACCAAGATCAGAAACTGATGTTAGCAAATTATTATTATGATAATACTGTAGCTACAGTTTTGTAGTACCAGACTCCAATAGTCCTGGCCAACAAGGATTAATTCATTTGAGGAATGATAGAAGTAAAAGTAAAATTCATGTACCGGCAGATTTGGGCAAATTAAAGTGGTTGTCCAGTTCAAATAAAAATTAAATAAAAAACTAGTGGTGCCAAAAAATAAGAATTAAAAAAAAACAAAAACTATACTCACTTTGACCCTTAAAAAGGGAGGTATTGCCTCCTGTTTCAATGGATTTTTCATGGAAGCTGGTACATGTTTCTATTTTGAGTACTTTGCAAGTGGTCACTGAGTACCACGCTTCCTATTTACCAGGTGAGCTGAATATTGTTAGTTTTTTTTGCACCTTCCCTCTCACTTCCGTTCCAGAATTTGGTTTTCCCACTCTTCCAATTATGGAATGTCAGCAGCAGCTGCAGCAGTCACATAACTCTGCTTACCTCTCTGTGTGGAGCTGTTCACCTCCAAACGGTGGTGCAGGGTAAGTGGTACATTACCCCTGCAGCCAAATAGCAGCCACAGCTGGGACGTCTCATTCAAATGAGAATAAAGGATAAACAGTAGTGATGAGCGATTGCGTCAACTATCTTCATCGGATCGATAGTCGATATCGTCAATTACCATGACGATACCCGATACTCGATAATACTAGATAATAGATTATCACCGATGACCATTAAAGTCTATGGGAGAGGAACAACACCTTCATTATTACACCCAAACAGGCTGGAGAAGCTGGAATTAACATCCACAACAGTCAAATGGATACGTGCTACATCTTAGGCAACACACTTAGGTTATAAAAGCCACAGAAAAAAAGTCACGACCATTCACTATCCTTGTCTTGTACCACAGCCTGACCCTTAAACCTGCATCACCCACAAATTAAAAAGTGCCAGAAGGCAGTATTATTTGAACCATCATTTTACTTGAACTGGACATTGACTATCCCTGTCTTGGAACGCAGTATGACCCTTAAACCTGTCTGACCCACAGATTAAAAAGTGCCTGAAAAAGGAGTCTTTCAACCACCATTTTAGTTGAACTGGACATTGACTATATCTGTCCTGTACCACCAGGACCGCCATCAGAAATTTTGGGGTCCCATACAGCTGGAGTGTCTAACACCGCCCTCCCGGCCGACCCCCCTCACCCCCCTCTATCCTCGGAGCTGATTGGCTAGCCACCAAAATGACAGGAAACGCTGAAAATGTCACGATAGTAATAGATTATCTGTAAGATTGCCACCTAAACTATCGCTTGATCGGCAATTTCCAATCAGCCTATAAACCGTGCCGATTTCAACTTTTGTCGATAATATCGCTCATCCCGCATACACAGACGTGCAGAGCAAGTGCTTGACTGGAGGAGAAGAAGGTGAGTATATATTTTTTTTAATTTGGCACCAGTAGTTTATTATTTTATTTTTATTTGAACAGGAAAACCCTTTTAATGAATACTTACAGAACAGAAACGTCAAGAGTTGTCTACAACTTGTCTACAAAAAGAATGGGAAGCAGCAGCAGTGTTGACAACTGGTTAAAGCCAAAGTACAACCAAAATCTGAGAAAGTAATTAACATTCTATACTGTATTTGTAAATTGTAAAACCCTTACTCTCAATATCTGGCGGCAAATTTAAGGCCATTGCAACATGTTTAAAGGGGTGTTCCCATGTTATCGATTGGCTTAAAACATGTAGGCAAAGGTAAATAAAGGAGCTCTGAAAGCCCAAGAAAAGAAATCTCTTCAGATATAGAGCAATTATACTGCTTGATTACACAAGCTTCCCTAGTTACCGGCCACCTCTCTTTGCTCTAACAGACTTTAGCAGCAGTGGCTGGAATGTTAACGCCACCCCCTTATCAGCAGAACAGGAGTTTGTTTCTGTTACTTACTGACACGCTTTAATCCTTTAGAGCTCTGTAACCTTGTGCACTTTTGTTTAGACTAATTATAACTAATGTCCCTCTAACAGGCTCAGCTAGGAATCACAGAGCTGATATGCCAATCACTGCTGTAGGACCACCTACAGCCTAAGCAGGAGCTGCGAGCCTGAAGCTGGCTGTGGCTTTGTGAAACAGCATGGTGAGACAACCCCTTTAAGAGATTTTCAAGTGGGGAAAAATGTTTCATAAAGATTTTTCTGTACTTTTTTCTTTGACTTTTTTGTGGGTTCCCTGCAGTTCTACATCAGCTGTTTGGAGAGGGAGGATGAACTGAGAGGTTAGGAAGGAGGAAAATAAGCAAAGCACGGCAAAAGATCTTAAGACTTATACATTTTCTAGACAAAGGGAAACAGCTTTCACATAGCATAAGGAAAGCACAGAAAACCCCACAGGGAGATGAATGAAGATTCACTCAAGTCATTCACTCTGGACTCGAGGAAGTGTTCAGCAGGGGGACGGAGAGAGGCGAGTATGATTTTTTTTATTTTTATCAAAGGACTCTGTATACCTGCCTATCTACTGGGGAAACCATATATTGGGGGTCCTTGAATACTTACCTATCTACCGGGGGAAGCTATATAGTGGGGACTCTGTATACCTGCCTACCTACTGGGGGAAACTACATAGTGAGGGGCCCTATATATCTACTTACTGAGGGAATCTATATAATGGGGACCCTATATATATATATATCTATCTACCTAGTGGGAGGACCCTGTATACCAATTTATCTACTGGGGTCCCTATGTACCTGCCTGTTGGAGGGCTCTATATATGTACCTACTGAGAGGCCCCAAAATATAAACCTTCTTATCTGCTGAGGCAGCCTATATAGCTACCTCTCTACCTAATCTGGGGACCTTTAACTACCTACTGAGAGGGTCTATATTCCTACTTATCTATTGATAAGGCCTAAACCCACTATCAAATGGGGAGCTATATATCTCATCACCTAATGAGTGGATCTGTATACTTACTGAGGGGCTCTATTTACCTACATTCTGAGGGTACCTATATACCTACCTACTTTGGGAGGCCTACATACTTACCTACCTACATAGAGTCCTGTATAGCTACCTCATGGTTGCCTACCTATCTACCTGCCTATCTATTTATGTAATGAGGGGCTTATCTAAGTAAAGGGGGCTTACATACCTATTTATCTAATGGAGGGTTTACCTATCCTATAGGGATTTATATATCTTTATACTGAAGGGGAGTTTACCTACTTAATAGGAAGAGCCTGCCACTCATCTGACTAATTTTGAGGGTCTAACCTACCGAAAAGGATCATCTAGCTATCTGCCTGTCTAATTTGGAAAGCTGTCTACTATATGGGATATTTACCTACCTACTGGTGGCATAAATGGGTGCCCTATAACCGTCTAAGGCCAATTAAAAAATCACTGTTTGGGGTATAATTACTGTGTGGGACACCAAAGGGGATATTATTGCCGCTAAGGGTGTTATTGATGGTGAGTTTTTACAGTGGTAGGAATTGGAAGGGAAGTGCTGGATAAGTGAGTAGTCTAACAGGTTTGTGTGGTAAATTCTGCAGGGACTTCCGAGAGAAGTCGTCATTGTGGTCTGGACAGGATGGAGAAGGAGCAGAGAAGATGTCACCTGTGAGTCCCTGGTTGTAACTGCACTATAATCCCTTATATATCTGCAGAGCACCTGCGTACAACTGTTACTGTATCTACCACTATATGGTCACTGTATGGTGGTAATAATGGCCTTGGCGTAATAGTTTATATTCAATGAGAGTACGGTGGTTTTATTTTGTCTCTTTTGATGGTGATATGTGGTCATGATATTACAGTATTATTTGGTCCTTATATATGTTTGTTATCAGTATTATTAGTCTTAGTATATTGATTTGGTTAGAAACAGTATGGTGGTATTAGTCAATACATGGCGATGATATGTTGTGGTTTGTATATTGATATTATTGGTAACATTGGACTTGGTATACTGGTTTGGTCAGTAATATTATGATGGTAAATAGTGGTGAAATTATTTGATAATGTGTCGCTTTTTTGTCCCTTGTATACGTACTGACTGGAAGAATACAGGTAACACATCAGTTAAACTGTACGGTATAAACTCCAACAACAAAAACTAAACCCAAAAAAAACCAAAAGCACAATTGCATTTTGTTTCCTGTTCACCCCACAGATAATTTTTTTTCAAGGAGATGAAAAGGGAGGGGCAAAAAAGGGCGGCAGACGCTTTGGCTGTATCATTACTTTTCTTTTTTTTTTCCAATGAAATTTCTTCTTTTGGACAATCCCTTTAAGAAGAAATAATTTTCTGCCGCACACTATACTGCCCACTGTGGCACACTGTCACGCCAAGAAGGGAACCTGTTGTCAAACCTGTTGTCATGTAGTGATCCACAGCCATTATCCGGGTATATGGGAACCCAAGCTGAAGTTTTGCACCAGGGCCCACAAGCCTTTAGCTATGCCCCTGTCTATCAGCTATCAATATATTTTCCAGTTGGACTAATCACATAGCAACTCACATAGAGAATGATGTCACTGATCCTCCGTCTGGTGATTCATTTCCCACATTCCAGACAGAGTCAATGAAGTCCACTTATAATGTGTTATGTATTCCTTCCACGTGTGTGCATTATAATTAATATTAGGTTTTATGCTGCAGTCCAGGAAGAAAATTCCTGGGCCCTGACTACCTGATCCCAAGTCACAGCCGTGTGATGAGAACGTCTACAGTGCTGCAGGCTGTCTTCACGATGGGAGGGGACACAGAACAAGTCGGAGCACCTCACCCTATATGCTTCATGCTTAATGTAAAGGCATCAAAGTCATTACAAAAAACAAAAACATGTCGTACAAATTGAGGCTAGAGGTGAGGCAGGCCCAGTGTTCCCTAAATAGTACAGTAATCATTGCATATCAAGATATCCTTGCATTGTTCAAGGGTTTGAGTTCATTGACTGGGATATTTCTATTATGACAAGTTATTCCATTTTCAAATATAAATCCTGTATCGATTCCTTACAATTGTCAAGATCTCTGCTTGTTGTTGTCATTCAATTCTTCCAAAAAATGTGTCCTGATCACGTGATGGACAAGGTGCTTTACTTGTTAGACTTAGGTCCCGTTCATATTGAATACCCTGTGCCTACAAACTGCATCTCATCTGTTATATTTAAAGGGGTTTTGCCACGATGTAATGTTGACGTGGGATCCTCCAAAATGGGTATTTAATCACTTTTCTAAATATATGTTATCAAAAAAAGTGAAGCCTGTGAGAGCTACAGCCTTCCTTACATGCCCTTTGTTTCCTGACAGTTTACATTAGACATGACCAGGAGCTGACAGGAGCTGACCTGGCCGCGCTTGCGTTGTTTGTACTTCTTATCTGATAGCAGGGAACATTAACGAGCATTGAAGGGACTGGGCAGAAAGATCATGTTTATTTTGTGTAGCGAATCCACTGGTTGTAATGTAATTATCTGAGTAAACATGCAGATGCTCCCTGGCTCTGTGCTCAGCCCCCCTCCCTCTCCTCCTGCAGCCATTCGTGAAGGAATGAAAGAACGCTGCCTGCTGAGCTTATCTTCTCTCCTGAGCAAATAAGCTGAGCATATAGCTTGTGCACAATACAGTTATCCTCTGTGGAGTAGCCAAACAATGTTTGCTCAACTACAGAGACTGAGTATCAGGATCATGCATGGAAGGTGGAGTAATGACATCACAGAGGAGGTACTTGTTTTTTAAACACAGAAACACAACGCCCCTTTTTCAAGCCTCAAGAGGGGAGTATCAGCCTGTTAGGTAAGGAACTCACTTCTTGGCAAAACCCCTTTAATCAAAATCTGGACCGAAGTCTATACAGTGCAGGTTTTTCTGATGTGGATTTAGGAATCTATGACAAAGAAAATAAAAGTGACCTATTACTTTTTGATGTAGTGTTAATGTGGAAACTGCATTGGAAAGGCAGCACATCAACTGGGGCTAAAGCGTGTCCAAAACCACAGCAAGATTCAACACATATGAAGCACAAATATCATCTTGGATTTCTGCTAAAAATGCAGGTTTCTTTGGTGGAAAAATAAATTTTTTACATGAGGCCTTACGGTAAAGTTATCTTGTAGTCTTAGGGTATATGTTCACACGGCTTATTTGTGCACGTTATTGCATGCGTATTTTGCTGCATATTGCGCTTTAGAGAGCTATGGATTACGCGTCGTCCCCCCGCGCGTACAATGCAAACGTATTATATGCGTGGAGGGACATGTCAATTGTTAGCGGCGATTACACGCCACTGACAATACATATCTATGGGGCCGGCACCCGGCTGCCCACCCTCTCCCCCTGTGCTTCGGAATTACCCGCTAATTAGCACGTGGTTCCAAAACACATGGCATACTGCGGCATAGCTTTATGGTTGTCCTCAAAAAGCCATTTGAAGGCCTTGGAGAGTGGCGAGGACAACTGCATAGAGCAGTAAGAACTGTGCCACCACCTCTGAGTTGATGAACAGAACAGTTTGGAGGTGCCCGCTGGAGCTGTAGATCCAAGATGGTACCTGCTCCATGTTAGTGCATACTCTTTAAGTGTGCAGTTTCTTGAGGCTAGAGACCTCAGCCATGCAGATATCCCCCTCAGATCCATGCATTGGTCAGGCAACCAACTCCTTCTAGGCCTATCTGTTGATCAATATGGCAGTGAGCCACTACCCAATGGATTAGGTAGAAGCTATGACCTTCCATTGGTTGCACTGTACATCATACCTCCCAACTTTTAGAGATTGCACATAGGGCCACATCAGGCCACGCCTCTAACCACGCCCAAACACATACACGCCAACTTTTTAGATAGCCAATAAGGGAGATATTTTCAGGATTGCATTGTATCCAATGATGAAATATTAAGTAAGTTGCTATGTTATATACAGCTAGGAAGCAATCAGATACTTTTTAAAGATAGATAGTTTATTGACGCAAATCTATTTCCCAAATGAAAAAGAGGGACATATATAGAGCTAAGATGGACAAGGGTTAAAAACAAGGACCGTCCCTCCAAAATAGGGACATTTGGGAGGTATGCTGTACATCCTTGATACATTTATCTTGATTTCTATTAGCTTTGACATGATGCTACTTTCATGTACAGGGTTCTGTGTGGCCACACTTAAAGCCTCTGATCCTAAAGGGGGTATAGGTAAGGAAGGTGAAAAGCGACAGCTGGTAAACTACATAACTACAGAAATTCTATCCTCTGTATAGGGGTTATGGGACTGTTATTCTTGTGTGCCCTATTTGCAGGAGATACTGAAGAATAATGTAATCTGGCTTTTTTGTGTTGTGTAGCATGAAAAATTTCCTGGCATTTAAGACCAGAAGCCATTCTACAGTGAGTGTACTAAAGGACAACCAAGGCTATGTCTCCACTGCACACATTTTCGGTGTTTTTTTTCAGAATTTTTCCATTTTCTAAAACTGCTGGAAAAACAGATCCCATAGACTTTAATGGTAAAAACATTCTGTAGTCTCCACAAAACGCTTTTTTCTGCTCATTTCTGTTCCAGGTCGTTTTTTTGAAATATGTTGCAAAAAAACGCCAGAGTAAGGCAGAAAATTTACTACTGAAGTCTATGTTAACTGCCTGACTTTTTTTTTTCATGCTTTTTGGTGTGTTTTTTTTTCCCGAAATCCACAGCAATAAATAATGATGTGCTAAAAAACACGCCACAAATGTACCAAAAAACACAAAATGCTCCAAAAAAAGGTAGTTTTTTTAGCTGTTTTTGACATGCAATGGACAAAAAACTCAGTTTTATGAACAGTTTTAGGATTCGGTTTTCATTGAGTTTTTTGTCCAATGCCGTGTAGACCTAGCCCAAGACCACTGGTTGGGCCTATTGTGATTGTGAGCAGCTCTGGCTGCGAGAAACCTGCTGTGACTTCTGAATTGGTCGTGGATAGTGTGGGCCGTGTGATTTCTGGTATAGGAGTGGAACATCATTGAACATGATCCTCTCTCCTCCCTCTCTTTCATCTTTCATTACTAAAACTTGCTGCAAGTCACCACCTCCCTGTTCCCTTCACTAACCCATGGCCTATGCAGCTTTCCTGGATGCTGGATAGACTATTCGACACCTCGGAAAGCTGAGTGGCACCTATCCCTCATAGCAGGCAACCAACTTTTCTGGGAACCTTCTGTGGGGGTGTCACCCAAATTTTTGGGGCGCTGGATAGGCAATGCCCCATCGGTAGAGTTTTTTTATTTTGTTTCTTATAGGTTTCCCTTTTTGACTACAATGGATTTGCTGAGCTATATCCATTTCCTGACTATGTCTATTTCTTTAATAAAATGGTCAACAAGATCTGCTGTCGGGGAGTGTAGTGACAAAAAAACACCACTGACTGTAACCATAGTAATGAAGAGACATCTGTTAGAGACCTCCATTACAAAAAACTGGAATAAAATGGTAAAAAAGAAATAACACAGAAACAAACAAACAAAAAAAATATTTAAATAAACACTCCCAGCAGACACCGGCCCTTGTTGACCATTTTATTAAAGAAATGCAAAGCTAGTCCGACGTAGTCCAACAAATCCAATAGTATGATAATTAAACTCCATCTCCTGCACTCCTGAGGGGCATAGCTGTGACTGATCATCTGGGAGTGCAAGGAATGGAGTATATTCCATGGTTGCACTACAATCTCCAGAGTGTTAGCCCTCTGTCTCTCCCCAGAAAATTGTTCCTGTAAATTGTAGCTGTACATCCTCTCTTACCCCTGAGACCTAGTGTCAACACAAAATATAGCTCACACCTAGCACTCTATAATCCTCTCTCCATTACCTATAGCCCCATAACCCCCTTTCTCCACCTATCACCCCATACAGAGTTTGTTCAGAGGTGGAAACAGCTAGTGAGGTGCTGGAAAAGTGATGAATCTAAAATGTGTGTGTGTTTAATTCTGCAGGGACAAGGCATGTAAGGGGGAAATAGAGAAATAGAGAAAGGGAAAGAGAGAGACTCCCATCAGAGAAGACATCACCAGTAAGTCATTAGATGTAATGGCACTGTAATCACTTATATTTTGAGTGCAACTGGTATCTACCTTCATATGGTTACTGTATAGCAGGAATATTGGTAGTAGTGTTATGTTTTATATTTAGGAACAGTATTGCAGAATTATTCAGTCACTAGGTTGTGATGATCTGTGGTCATGGTGTGGAGGTATTATTCAGTCATTATGTGTTGGTGATATGTGGTCATTGTGTGGCAGTATTATATGATCTTTCTATAGTGGTATCATTGATAATATCAGTTATATCTGAGTTCTGAGTGCAGTCAAATACACTGCTTGGCTCTACACAGAACAGAACATAAGAACATAAAGAAGAGTAGTGCGAAAGAGTGACTGACTTTCTGTTCTGAACGGACATTTTCAGAGGCCTATTCCCGAGATAAGCACAGGACCCAGAGGTGGGACACACACCTTTCATTCATTGATGGCTCATCCTATGCCATGTGTGAGATGGTCTGTGAAACACAGGGACGGCAGCTGCTGGCATTTTGATTAATATTGTGAAGATTTGTGCACCTGTTAATGTGACTGCAGGCTTCAGTGCCTCTTTGGAGTAAAATGTCTTGTGTTTATCGGTGATGACCATGTCCACCTGTGTTATTTTCTATGCTGTCTCCTCAATGAGGTGGTCACTGCAAGGCCCCTTGTAGTACCAACAGTAGTCTGCAGGAGTAAATATCACTTCATACCATTTGGCCTCATTTGGCCCCTTGTTCAAGTACTGTACTGAATATTGCTTCTTCAAGCTGTACCCAGCCAGTAAACACTAAAAACTATAACCAACATAACAATTAGTCAAAGACAACCATTGACATTCTCAATACTCCAGAACTGAATCAGAAAAACGAATAAGGGTTAATGTTCATTATGTTATTACAGGCTTCTTGGTATGTATCAGAGTACCCTGAGGTAATCTTCAGTCATCGGGAAAGAGTTAGTCATAACCTATAGATCATATACTACTAATTCCTGCCTACATAGCCTTTACCCTCACAAGGGTGCATCCCTTAAATACTAACTGAGCCCTAGGAACTGTGCTCCAAGAGCATGTGTTTCAAACTGGAGGCCTGTGGGCTGAATTTGGCCCTTTCGAGAGCTTAAACACAGCCAGTTGGGATAGACAATGTCCGGGCATAGAAGGACCAACTCTTTACCCGAAGAACATGGCCAGTGCTTGGCAAATGTGATGGCGCCAACACAGGGAACAGACACCATCTTGGACTTGGAGCTCTGGCACACAACTCCGCACTACTTTATTCAGCAACTCATAAGCTTTGGCAAAGCTTTTACAGCTCTACCCAGGCACCCTAGGCACTCTCCAGGGTTGGAAGCTCAGTGCTAAAGAAGTAGAAGGGGCTGGCTGTTATATCATCTTCTAGGACATTTTGGTCTTTTACTGAACAACATTGCACACCACGTCCTTTTAGGGGCAACCATAATGTTGATGTGGCCCTTGGTGAAAATAAGTTTGACACCCCTGTCTGAGAGTCTTTGATAGGTGGGTAGATAGATAGGCTATAGGTGGGGCCCACATAGGTAGGTAGTTAGGCTATAGGTGGGGCCCACATAGGTATGTAGGCTATAGGTCGGGCCCACATAGGTAGGTAAGCTATAGGTGGGTACCACATAAGTAGGTAGGCTATTGGTGGGACCCCATATACGTAGGCAGGGTTTAAGTAGGCTATAGGGGCCCATATAGTTAGGCAGAGTTTAGGTAAGTTATAGCGGCCCATATAGCTAGACAGGCAGGGTGTAGAGCCTATATAGGTAGGCAAGCCGAGTAAAGGTAGGCTATAGGGGTTCATATAGGTAGGCAAGAAACAATATATGGTTTTGCACATCCAAAAAACTTTCTTGAAAAAAATGAGCATAGGTGCACACTGGTGTGGCAGCAATATACATACACATTCCAATATCAGTAGCACACTATCAACTAAAGAAACTATCATAGGGGACATAGGAATTTTTGAAAAAGCATTTCTGCTTCCTAGGATACATGAAAAAATGTTTGAGGTTCTTAGTTCACATTTTTGATCAAAACTGCTTAAGCCACCTCCGACACTTCAACGGGACCTCAAATGCAGGTGGGTCCTACCTCTCTTTTGGGACCTGTTCAGTCCTCCATACTTCAGGGAGTGAATGCACCAGCTACTAAGTACACTGCATTGATTAAAAGACCTGTGAAGGTGGGTGGAGTGCAGAAAACCAAAATGGAGGGAGCCACTCCTCCTTAAACCTATGCACATTTTTTTCAAGAAAGTTTTTTGGATGTGCATAACCATATATTGTTTCTAGCTTGTGTATGGAGGAGTGGCTGCCTCCATTTTGGTTTTCTGCACTCCACCCACCTTCAAAGGTTTTTTGAATCAATGCAGTGTACTTAGAAGCTGGTGCCTTCACTCCTTGAAGTATGGAGGTCTGAACAGGTCCCAAAAGAGAGGTAACAATAGTATAGGACCCACCTGCATTTGGGGTCCCGTTGAAGTTTCGGAGGTGGGCTTAAGAAGTTTTGATCAAAAATGTGAAGAACCTCAAAATTTTTTTCATGTATCCTAGATAGCAGAAATGCTTTTTCAAAAATTCCTGTGTCCCCTTTGATAGTTTCTTTAGTTGATAGTGTGCTACTGATATTGGAATGTGTACATATAGGTAGGCAGGCAGGGTTAAGGTAGGATATAGGGGCCAATATAGGTAGGCAGGCAAGGTACAGGGCTCATGTAGGTAGGTAGGTAGGTAGGTAGGGTGTAGGGGGCCCTTATAGGCAGGCAGGGTATAGGGCCCTTATATAAGTAGGCAAGCAGGGTATAGGGGTCCTTATAGGCAGGCAGAGTATAGGGCCCATAAAGGTAGGCAGGTAGGGTATAGAGGCCCTTATAGGTAGGCAGGGTATAAGGCCCATATAGCTTGGCAAGTAGGGTATTGGGGCCCTTATAGGTAGGCAGGGTATAAGGGCCCATATAGCTGGAGAAAGAAAAAAAAAGAAATAAATTACTAACCTGTCTCCAGAAAGCGCCAGGCATGGGTGGCGCGATAATATGATGTAATCTGAGCCCTTTGAGCCTGTTCCGATGACGCTCTGCTTTGTTAAGACCAGGTAGTCTGACTCCTGCCTCTGAAGACTTGGGACATTCAGAGACAGCGGTGGCAGGGGTGGCAGACGTAGTAGTTGCTGCTACGCGGGCCTCGTAACAACTGCTATGTCTGCTACCCTGGTAGTTCCGCCCCTGCATTGACCATAGTGAGGTGCTTACTGTCACCTCCAGCTATTGCTTTTGAAAGACAGCAAGCAGAGATCTTGTACATTGTGAGAACTTGAATACAGAAAATATATTAAAAAAATGTACAAAGAATGATTTTTATTTTAAAATGCACTCACCAGATAAAAAAGAACATAAATACCATCAATGTGAATGTGATTTGCATAGTTTTCATAATCAGGTATTCATTTTCTGCAACTTTCAAAGTTTCGGAGGTTCCATTTGTTCTTCAATGCGTTGTTGTCTGAACAATTCAACCTTTGCAAACGTTTCTGGAGCAAATCTAAATCACAACACATCTATTCTTGGTTCTGAAAATCAAGCTGTAATATAGAGGAGTGGGAGTGTGTGAAATTCAGGTGAAGTATGTGGTAACACCAAGGCTGCGGTGCAGAGAAAGCAGCGGTAATGAGAATAGACAATTAGAGCGCTGCGATGATATCAGACATATGATAATATCAAACTAACCTTCCCATCTGTTACTCTGGGAACGGAAGCCTCATTGTAGTGAATGGACATCGATATTATCAAAAACCGCCATTATTATTTGACATCATTAGACCTTTAATGCAGCAATTGTCTGTCATCACATTGCTACAAATGGATGAAGCGGAGCTGAGTCTGGGTTAACTCACTTAATGGGATATTAGCGTGTTATCTGCCAAGTAGATTGTGCATCTATTTATACAGGGAACAAACATTGTGATGATTACATGGTTACATAATTGGTTAGGATGAAAAAGGGCAGAGATTCACCGAGCTCAAGTCACATTATTATGACCACTTCTTACTTTTGACATCGCTGGAGCATAGCTCATGAAGAAAGTCACGTGTGGTGGGGAGCTGGCTTGGTGGGTATATAAGGGTGTGTTCACATGGCGTGTTGAGTCCGTGTGAACATACAGTACACTTTTAGATACGTGCTTGGATCCGTCTGTCGGACCCCAAACCGACCCAAACACGTATCTAATAATGAGCAATGTGATTTACATTGCTTTTTATTAGAAACATGCATTGAGTGATCTCACTCCATCTTTCCATCCGTCCAAAGAATTGATATGTCAATTCTTGGTCCGAAAGACGTAGCAGGAGCCCTATTTTAAACTATAGGGTGCAATCCTGCTGCATCAAACACGTATCCAAATACGCAGCTGCATGTTGGATGCGTGTTTGATCTGTTTTGGATCCGATTGCTGCAGCGTTTTTGGATCCGATTTTTGGATCCAACTCGGATCAACAGTCGGATCAAAAAACGCCGTGTGAAAACCCCCTAAGGTGTGTGACAGGCTTCTGCACACAGATCCCTCGTTGCTGTCATAGGTAAAAAGGGGGAATTTTTTTAGAATTGTCAAAAGTGATGATTATTGAATTTCGGGTCAAGTATGACTGCATTTCTGAAACTATTTTACTTCATGCATAACATCACTGGTAACCCTAAAGTAACTGGAAATAACATCTGACCAGAAGTGACATGGCACCTAAAGTGTAAATTAACCTCTAAAAACACATAAAACACACAACAGATTTTAATGAGAAATTCAGCATGGATTCTGCATCAGATTCCACATTCAAGTCTTTGTGTAATCTCACTTTCATTCATTTGAATGGCCAGCCTGCACTGTAGTTCATACTGCAAACTACACTGTGGATTTTCCACACTGCAGATTTCAAATATATGGTGCAGAAAAAACTCCTCAGTTTATGCTCTGACTGGAGTGATGCGGGTAAATCCCATTAACCTCTTAACGACTGCCCACCGTATTTTGACGGCGGGCGGTTCAGGCATATTGTCTACAGGGTGTCGCTGCAGACATAGGGGTTTCCCGGCTCCCAGCGCTCCAGCTGTGCTAGGAACAGAGCTGTAGTTAACAGCAATTATAGTTAAAGGGGTTGTCTCATCTCAAAGTTTCATAGGATGCATGAATGAAATAATGCTGCTTTGCTCTGTCACTTCCTGGTCAAGTTGTCTGTAATTAGCATATGATTCTGTGTATTCAGACCCTTTAAAACTAATTAGATAAATCTCATGCTGTCAGGACCAAGGAAGCTTCTGAGTTTAAGGGCCGGTTCACACGGCTTATTCAAGCCGTAACTGTGAGACGGATTCTGCCCGCAATTACGGCTTGAATAAGGGGCGAGGGCGGGGCGGGGGCGCTGCCCGCCAGCCCCATAGACTTTCATTATTCACGGCGCGTGAACATGTCAATTTCTCCCCGCCCAGCGGATTCGCCGAGCGTGGATAGGGATGGAATCCATAGTTCTCTTATGAGAAACTGTGGTTTACCGTAAGGCTGGGACGGATCCAGCCGTATTGCAGCACAGTACGGTGCGCAATATGGCTGCAATCCGTGCCCAAAATAAGCCGTGTGAACGGCCCTTAAGTAAACAGCAGTAATTACTGTCTATTATATGAAAGATCAGATAACAAACAAGCTCTAACTGTCTGGAGTTCTGTGCTATGTGATGACATCACTCCCTGCTATCAGATAGAACAAATAGCAGGGGGGGGGGAGAAGTACACAGGTCGGTCACTTGGGGACCCCGAGAGCGCAGAAGGTGGAACATTCATTTGTAGTCCCTTAACAAAAAAAATGAACAAGCAATATATTTGAAAAACATTTTATTTGGCTGATCCCAACATATTGAAAGTAATCTTTGTAGCGAGACAACCCCTTTAACAGCTCTGTTCCTAGAGCAGTCTCTGTAAGCGGTGGGAAGTAGAATGAGCCTCTGCTCCCCGGTGTTTAACCCTTAGATTGCCGCAGTCCGTGACAGCAAAATAATCAAAGGGCTTTCTTCTGCTCCATCGGGTGATCGGGATTCCCGTGACCCAATGGAGCTGGGTGTATTACCTGTCTGAAGTGAGGCGGTAGTTGCCTCTACTTACTTCACTCACTAATATACAAATTAGGAAGAGTCTTCGGTAATACAATTATATCTTATTTATTCAGCTACATACAGGATGTTGTTAATTAATTTATACAATCAAATCTATCTAGTTAAGTTAAGATCATTAGAATAGCAAGCATCAATACATTCCCGGATATTGTAGCATCACTTTCCCAGGTCGGGGGACCTCGACGGGAGAGGAATCGGTTCCGGTTGCATCACAGACTAAGTGCGTCCACTTGAGCAGTCTGGAAAATCCCTAACCCGTCTCGGTAAATCCCCTCTCTTTATACACCTTCAATTAGGATGTAGATCCTGCCATGCGCAGTAGTCAACATCCCATAAGTGCAGCTTGTGGCACAGCGCGTGCCGCACAAGCGCTGTGCACTTGTTTTTCCTACTTCTCCTCATGGTTAAACACAAGTCAAACAAAGGACACTCATGGCTCCCATTTTGTCTCGTTCAGATCTCATATATGACTGGTTTATGCATGAAATTACTATCTACAAAAATCACTCTGACATTTCTTTTCACATTTGTATCCACAAATGGTCCATAATTTCATGTATAATCAACAGCCATTTCCATAAGTGACCATTAGGACCTTCCGTGACAGCAAAATAATCAAACGGCTTTTTTCTGCTCCATCGGGTGATAGGGACTCCCCGTGACCCGATGGAGCCGGGGAACATCTATAAAGTCAGCAATGAGGACCTAGAGTGTTTTTTGATGTGCAAAACCATATATTGTTTCTAGTCTGTATAGGGAGGAGTGGTTGCCTCCATTTTGTTTTTTTGCACTCCACCCACCTTCACAGGTTTTTAAATCAGTGCAGTGTGTTCAGAAGTTGGTGCCTTCACTCCCTGAAGTATGGAAGTCTGAACAGAATCCAGGAGAGGTAACAATAGTGTAACAATAGTGTAGGACTACCTTTGAGGTCCCGTTGACGTTTCGGAGGTGGCTTAAGCAGTTTTGATCAAAAATGTGAACTAAGAACCTCAAAAATTTTTCATGTATCCTGGATAGCAGAAATGCTTTTTCAAAAATTCCTATGTCCCCTTTGATCGTTTCTTTAGTTGATAGTGTGATACTGTTTTTGGAATGTGTATGTATATTACAGCCGCACCAGTGTGCACCTATGCTTGTTTTTTTTCAAAAATGTTTTTTGATGTGCAAAACCATATATTGTTTCTAGAGTTTCCCCAAGGCTGTCTGTGTAGGAAGCCTGCGGTTAGGTTAAGATGTGTGCGTCCCTGACTGCAGCCTGTGTCATACTGAACAGAAGGTAACATATTAGCATACATAAATATGCTAGTACATTACTAAGTGTAAAAAAGTGTTAAATAGTCACTTCTTAATAGGATTTAAAAAAAAAAAAAAAGTAAAAACACATAAAAAAGTTCTGAAAAAAATTAATAAAATATACAATAAAATAAAAATAAATATTTAATTAAAAAATATTTGGCTTACATCACACACACAAAAAAAAGAACCCCTTCTCGTAGCAGGTATCTACACAATCGTAACAACCTGTAGAATTAATCCAACAGGTTCTTTAGCGTGAAATATAAATGGTGTAAAAAAAAAAAAAAAACAAATGCAGAAAGACAGCTTTTTTATGTTCACATTGCAAATTTAAAAAACTATAGCTGGTCATTAAGACCTTTTCAGGTCCGGAGCTTAAGGGGTTAAATAGGGGTACACTGCTATTAAATGAAAAGAGCATAACATCTCTGTAAGGGATAAATCCCCAGATTTTTGCTGAGGTTTATATGTTGGATTTTTCTGATAGCCAAAATGTGACATGTGAATTTACCCTTACGGTGTTGTGCCTGATAAACAATGACAGGGATAAAGCATTCTTTGGGGGCACAGGGCACCACCATTCAGAGGATGTCCAATATGTCCAGAGTCATACCTTCACCAATGTGATAAGGATCATCTATCTTAAAGGGGTTTTGCCAAGAAGTGATTTCCTTACCTAACAGGCTGCTACTCCCCTCTTGAGGCTTGAAAAAGGGGTGTTGTGTTTCTGTGTTTAAAAAAAAACAAGTACCTCCTCTGTGATGTCATCACTCCACCTCCTATGCATGCTCCTGATACTCAGTCTCTGTACTTGATCAAACATGTTATTTGGCTAATCCACAGGGGATATTGTGCACAAGTTTCTCCCTCTTATCTGCTCAGGAGAGAAGATAAGCTCCGTGAATAAATGAAGGAACAGCAGAGAGCCAGGGAGCGTCTGCATGTTTACTCAGATAATTACATTACAACCAGTGGATTCTCTATACAAAAGACACAGGATCTTTTCTCCCCAGTCCCTTCAAAGCTCATTTATGTTCCCTGCCATCAGATAAGAAGTACAAACAACGCAAGTGCAGCCAGAGAAGATCCTGTCAGCTCCTGGTCGTGTCTAATATAAACTGTCAGGAAACTAAGGGCCTCTTAGTCAGGCGCTAGCTCTCAGAGGCTTCACTTTTTTTTAATGACATATATTTAGAAAAGTGATTAAATAGCCATTTTGGAGGATCCCACGTCAACATTAGATCATGGAAAAAAACAACGTTTTGGAATATCATTAGATTAACTCAATCGGTGGAGGTCTGACCCCTGATATCTTAAACAATCACCTGAGCTATGGGAGTATACATAGGCATAATTATAGCCATAGTACACTTAGCAGCTGTTATGGGGTTGAAGGGCCTGATTCTGGTCTAAGAACGTTGTACCTTTTTGTAGGACATAGGAAGTTGATGGTTTTCACCCATCTAACACTACCATGTGGGTTCTCTAATATATGACAATATTATTTCTACTGTTAAATATTGCCTGTTAAGCTTCTGTTTTAGTTCTCTGTCAGTAGGTTGTTGGGATCCATCTGAATTTGCTATGGGGCCCTATAGATTCTAGTTACACCCCTGGGAGTACAGAAGTGAAGGCAATCAGAAATTGACGGCTATTCCTAGTGAGAAAACCCTTTTCAAACTGAAAGTTGTGAACATTTTTCTCAAAGTTTCTTTCGACAAACTTTCTTTCTTGACAGAACAATGGAGTCATTTCTCGAGAATATCTCCGCAATTCAAAGCATGTAATTGCTGTTATTGTTACTACTGTTTTATAGGTCTAATTAAATAAAATGAATGCATTGTTTATAAGCTGCTACAACAGAGACATTGCAGGGATGTGACAAACTCAGGATTGGTCTCCGAGCTCCATCTAGTTCACTGGCTTTTAAAGCAAAGCCGAGATGTTGTGATATGAAAAGCCGATGACCACTGTGTGTTGACTTCTATTCCGAGCACACAACCCTTTGAGTCTTTGAATCCTCTGCTGCATATCATTTAGCGCACTGGTGCCTTTTTATTCGGCCATTGCTTTGTACTGTTAGTCAAGAGAGATCCTTTCATGTCTTCCCCTGGGTCTTTGATGGACTCAGCTGAGACGTTGGCAGCAGAGTCAGCATCTTAAAGTCTTGTAACCGGTTATTGGTTTATTTTTTTTTTAAAGTGACATCCAGTAAAGAAAAAGCCAACTTTTTCTACAATATACAATAGGAAATACAGTATATTTATATTTTTTGGGATATCAGAATATATATATTAAAGGGGTTTTTCCACGAAGTAAACTTGACGTGGGAAGCTTGTAAATGAAATAATAAACATTTTCACCATTCATTATTATTAAAAATTCTGTAGCGTTTTTGTTTTAGCGGCTCCTTTAGTGATCCATTGTTTACAGCTCGTCTCCAGGGGATACGACCAGGGCTGCGAGCTCCTCAGTCCTGGTCGCACATGCTCGGACATCACCTCTCCTCTCAGGCAGGTACTGAGTGTTCAAACCCCGGCTGCTGTCATTCTACTCCTGTCCTCTGTACTCCTTAGTAATTAGTCAAACAGTGCAAATAAATAAGAAACAGAAACCTCAATCAGGTATGTGCATTGATAAACAGAAAAAATATCCACAGGTTTGGTTCCTGCTGGGATTTGAATCGAGGACCCTTGTGCTGTGAAGCAAAACATTTACTTCTGAGCTACACAGCACTATGTGTAAACAGGCCTTTCTTTGACTAGAGAGAGGAAAGGCCTGGTGATGTCATCCTGCTGGGTCACATGATATGCAATTCAAACACATCACACACGCCCCCTTCTGAGCACACAGAGCTGAAGAGCTGGATGCAGGAGGTATGAAGTGAGATCGTGGCAAAACCCCTTTAAGAATGCCTCATGATAAGCGTTTAGCTTTGCCATGCCAGATGCCATTAAAGGAGTTTTTTCAACACCTCCTCACCACCTCCCGCTGTGTTAAAATAGAGAATTAACCCATACTTAAAGGGGTTTTGCCACAATGTAATGTTGACGTGGGATCCTCCAAGATTTGTATTTAATCACATTTCTAAATATATGTCATTAAAAAAAGTGAAGCCTCTGAGAGCTACAGCATTGCTCAGTCCCCCTTAGTTTCCTGAAAGTTTACATTAGACACGACCAGGACACTGAGAGGAGCTGATCTGGCCCCGCTTGCGTGTTTGCACTTCTTATCTGATGACAGGGAACATGAAGGAGCTTGCAAGGGGCTGGGGACAAAGTGCAGTGTATGAGTCTTTCTGCTGTATAGAGAATCCACTGGTTATAATGTTATTATTTGAGTAAACTTTAGAGACGCTCCCTGCTTCCTCACTCTCTGCTCACCCCCTCCCTCTCACCCCTGCAGCTATTCATGACTCAGGATGCTTTGTTTATATTCTCTCCGGAGCAGATAAGAGGTAAGGAACTCACTTCGTTGCAAAACTCCTTTAACTCTCCCATCAGCACAGTTCCAGGTCTTCCAGAGATCCAGTTTCCCCCCCTGGTTCGTCACTGATGATATCACGTTCATTAATTATTATTATGATTTATGTTAAAGAACCATTAATTCCAGTGCGTTGTACGTATATAACATAGATCCAGTCAAAGTACAACGGAAAACACTAAGGGCGAGATGTCAGAAAAGTGGTGTTTCCACACCAGTTTTAGGCGCATCAAATCAGTGTAAAGTGCGGCAGAAAGTCCGATCCTTTCAAAAATCTGGCATCAGGTATACATTGCATAGAAAACTTAATGCACCTTAAAAATCGCATTGCGCCAAAAAAGGCGTATCGCGGCAAAAAAGGCACATTGCGCAACTCGCGGCACATAGCATATCATTGGTAGTGTATGTAATGCGCCTTACGAGGCGCATTGCCTTACGGAGGCGCATAACATATGTAATGCACCTCAATAGGCTCATTGCGCGACGAGGGCGCACAGAGCACCATATTTAGGCGCATCACAAAGTGTCGTGCCCGGCGTATAAGGCCGCCTAGTTTTGGTGTACGACAGTTCATTTACAATAAGAATATGGCGTCAAAAGTGGTTTTGGTGCAAAATAGACCAGAAAACTGGCGTTGGCGAGTTGGGACATGTTGCCCTAAATGACTATCAACTGGTACAGAGGGAATAAGGATCCTTCACACCAAGGTTTACAATCTACATATGGATCACATGATGCTGCAGCCCTTCTCTGGCCTCTGAATGTGACCACAGAGGTCAGTGATTGGCTGCAGCATGATGTGATCCATGAACATGACGTCATCAGTGAGGGACTGGGAGGGACACTGGAGTTGTGCAGCGCTGGATGGTGATGTTGGGAGAGGTAAGTATGCATTTATTTTCTATTCAACCACAGTGGGAGGTGGTGGGAAGATTTGTAAAAGCCGTGGAAAACCTCTTTAACTACTATTTATTCTATTCATTCTTGGGCTTGTCCCCGTGGCAGGGTTTTCAGTCGGTTTTACAGACGGTTTTCGGATTTGAAGACCATCAGTAAACCGACTGTCAACCTTTTACATTGATTTAAATAAAAAATCAGTTCAGCAGTCCCCACTGCATGGATTTTCCGCTGGATGTTTTTTTACACCGCTAGCGTTCCTAAGAACTTAGAACATGTTCATTCTTCCACCCGGTTTTCAGGCAGAACATGTACATGTGGGTTTTAAGGGGGACGTGCGAATCCGCAAACAAAAGCCATCCCCCTACATGCCAAAAAAAGACAAAATACCGGTCGGAAAATCCAAGCAGTATTTTGTCTTTGCCGTGGGAACGAACCCTTATAGTGCTGTCATATTCCATAGCGCTGTACTGGGATGGCCATTATTCACAATGTATGAAAAATAAATAAAACAAATTAAAAACACACATTACCCTTTCCCCCCAAAAAATAAACCCTAAAAAAGTAACATGTTCAGTATCGCTGTGTGCAATAATGTTGCATCAAATTTGAAAGGAATATGGTCCATCAACTTCTAATTTTTTTCACTTTTCAACTTATACCTGACCAAGTTTGAGACCCCTGGTCTAAAGGAATGAGAATCCTGCATGGGGTGTTCTCCTCAGTTAAAGGGGTTGTCCACTTTCTAAGAAAATCTGACAGGCAGTACCTGGGATCCCATGAAAAAAAAAACTTATACTCACCTTCCAGTCCCCGGTTCTGGGTCTCTCCAGTCTTCTGTTTTCATTTTTATATTTACAAATGACAACAGAAATCCCTATTTGGAAGTACAAGTATAAAAACAGAAGACCAGAGACAATCAAAACTCCAACTGGGGATAGAAGGAAGGTAAATATAAGGTTTTTATTTTTTTATTTTAATGGGGCCCCAGGATCTGCTTGTTAGATTTTCTCATGTAGTGGACAAACCCTTTAACTGAGTGGAATACTTCATTTAAGACCCTCATTCAGTTAGACCAGGCTGCATTCCTTTCAATTTCGATACAATAAAACATTATTTCCCAGGTTGTTCTGCACACAATGATACCGAATATGTGACTTTTTAAAATTTTATTTTCATACATTTTGAACCGGCACCGAAAGAAGGTGAGTATAAGTTCTTATCTCATCTCATTGGGGCCCCAGGAGCTGCCTGTGAGATTTTCCTATGAAGTGGACAATCCCTTTGAATCAGAATTTCCTCTTACAGTTTTAGAGTATGGGTTTGTTAAAGACTATGCTCCCCCCGGGACAATTTTATTTCTGCCTGTTCCCCCAGAGTTGAGGCCCAGTTCTGGTTATGGGCATCGGGGGTTTTTCTTTTGGGCCCTGCTTATTTAGAAAGCCCATTTAGACTTAACGGAGTTGTCTCGTTACAAAGATTAGCTTTTGACATGTAGGAAACAGTAAATGAAGACATTTTCCAAATATTTTGCTCTGTTTATTTTTCTTTGTTGAGGAAATAAAAGTGATTTTATCAGCTCTGAGTGCATTCAGGTTTCTCTAGGTTACCAACTTGCTCTGTCCTGCTCTCCCCTACTGTTTGTCTTATCTGATAACAGGGATGAAGTCATCAAACAGGTCAGAAACACAGAACTGCTGGCAGCTTGAGAGTTTGAGTGTTATCTGATCTAACAAACAAAGGAGACTAATTATTTTTGCTTACTTTAGCTCTGAAGCTTTTCTGGACTTTAGATAAACTTCTCCTACCCTCATGTCAGAGTAATTAGCAGACCATTGAATACGGAGCTAATATGCTTATCACTGCTGTAGAACCACTCACAGCCTAACCAGGAAGAAACAGGATGCATGATTGAAAGCTGCTTTTAGCTCTGTGAAACAGCATGATGAGACAACCCTTTTAATATTCTTAGGAAAAATATCTCCCTCTACCCTCAAAGTATGGTTTACATTTCACAGCAGTCTGTCAATGGACTGGCAACTACCAGCTTCAGAGATTCACTTAGCAAATGCTCATCACATTACAAGATAATTGAAATTAATGGGCATCTGTAAATTGCAAAGATGACAGTAGGGCTCCGAAAACAAAAGCCCTGGTTAATATACATAGTTCTTTTCTAAAGTACTTGGACCTTTCTGGGGTGCACTTAGACCTTTTCTTCTTGCAGCTTCTTACCTTTTGTTCCAACCTGTGATGAAGTTGTGTTCTTGCTCATTATCCCTTATCTACAAACTGCCATGAATGCCATTAAATAATTATAATGAAGCAAAGACTCCGAGTATCAGAACATAATACTGAGCAAAATCAATGAATTCCAATTAAGTAAATCACAAAGTTCATTCACAGTTTATTAAACTTTTTAATTTGCCCAAAAAAAATAAACTGACAATGGTTCTTCTTAGATAAATTAGTGCAATAATCGTCAGAATAAAATAACATTTTAAGCTCCTTTATACAAGGTTTAGAAAGTAAAAGAACAGAACATTGACAATGGGTATGGTCTGTGAATGTGTCATCTTACATTAGCGTCCAACATACAAAAGAGACAAAGGACTTTTCATCTTCAAAAGTAGTTGTCAGATTTACAGACAGTTACCTACTTAAATAGATTTGCCTTCTAGCTTTACTCTGTTATTTCAGATGTTTCTTCTCAATATGTACAAAAAACAGGTCCGAGACTGATTTTCAAATAGTCTATTGGGGAATTAAAAAGAGGCTCCCTGGTCCTAGACCCTTATCTATTAGCCGGAAAGAGCGTTTCTGTATCTGGAGGACCCCACATGTCCATACATTGCAGGAACTGTTGATTGATTTTAAAGGGGACTATGTAATACTTCATTTCCCCTGTGGAGGCACTGCAGGGAAATCACATGCTGCTATGGTGATCGATGAAGATCCCAGCAGCAGGATATCCTACCATCTGCTAATCAACATAAAATCTTACTAACACAATTGGTCTTTAAAGCATACAACATATGTCCTCCATAGATTATTTAGGGTCCAGCAATGTTGGATTGGGGTGCCTGGGGCCCACCAGTAAAATTGATTCTTTGGGCCCAATACTGGAGTTGATTCCTGGAGCCCACTCTACAGCTCCTTTATATGACTATACATGAATCTTGCACTCGGTCTCTCTTTTTTTGTCTTTGTCCCTGAAAACCAGCCCTACCCAATGGCCCACAATGGTTTCTGTTTCCCTGTGGGCCAGTCCCAGCCTGGGGTCCAGGATATGCTATAGAAAACAAAGCATTAAACTTCAAAATAGGACTGTGCTGCAGCTTTTGCTAAAAAAAAAAAGGGTTCCTTTAGGAGACCCCTCTCTGCTTTGGAATCAATGGTGACTTATAATATATTTTTGGCATCCTATGCCTTTTCTGAGATGTTTTGTTGAGAGGACAAGTAATGCCAAAATGATAATACTCTTTGACCAACATGGTACTATACAGTACTATAATCCATAGTGACCACCAGAGACTGCATGAAATTAGATTACTTTAGCTCAGTAAACTTAATTCAGTACGTTCACACTTGCCATACCTTACCTTGCTAACAACACACAACCTTTAAATGGGTTTACAAAATTGTATTTTGACTCAAAAACAGCGCCACTTTTGTCAATAGGCTGTGTCTAGTATTACAGTTTGGCCCCATTTTAATGAATGAGGCTGAGCTGCAATACCAGACCCAACACTTGAACATTGGTGGTGCTGTTTTTTAAAGAAAGCAAAGCATATCTATAAAAAATTGGTGAAAATGGTACTGTTTTTGCATATAAATGCCATCGTGATCAACATGCAAAGCCTTCATGTAGATCTCAGTACTGCATAGTTAATTAACATGAATTAATACTGCATAGTAAATAAAGTGTTACAGAGGTCCTACATACTACGTCAGTGCACAGAACACACAGGGTGACTTTCAAATATGCCACACCATGTTTAAGTTCAACCTTCAAAATCTGGTCCCAGGGACCAGCAATCGCTGCAGGATCCTGCTATAGTTCTTATAAAGTGCATTTCAAGACTAAAGGTTCCGTTATTGTCTATATGTATTCCGTTCTCTGGTTGTAGATTGGTCTGGCCACTGGTGCGGGTCTCATACAGGTCATCTCTTGGTCCCGAGCTGGTCTATAGTCACTTTTCTCTTCTCTGTACATACATGATGGATTACATGAGCAATGACAACATAGTATAATTCCTGCAATGAGAATAAGAGCCATGGTAGGCCATGCCACGAAGAGAGCTTCACCCATCTCGATCCTCAGTGCCCCCTGACATACAGCAGCATCATAGGCTTTCATGACGATGTTACAGGTTGTCCAGATGACAGGAATTATGATGAGAATGGTGCTCAGAATATAAAGGATCCCAGCAGATAACTGCATACAATCCCTCGTCACCCGGCCTTCTTCTTCTCGACATCTGTTCAACACAAGACTCAAAACTGAGAAGATGAAGGCAAGAAGTGTCATTAAAATAGCAAAGCTCATCAAGATCCTTCCAGATTTTAAGTCCATGGTCAGGGACACCTGAGATTCATAGCTGTTGCAGTGCATGGACTGTCTGGCTTGATTAACACAGGTTGTCCACAAGCCATCCCACCGGCTGATCCAGTAGCCGTCAATTCGACCATTTACCCCATTTTGTTCGGCCAAGATAGATACTCTCCATTGAGGTATGAGTGTAATGATCCAGGTAAGGATCATGCCAATACCCCCGCAGATGATCCCGACGATCTGAATCAAGAACCAAGCCATGGTCTTTGGAGAACTTGGGGACGCTTCTTCTTGGCAGATGAGGAGCTGAGGTTGTGACAACTTGTTGTGTATCAGTGGTAGAATACCTGGAGCTGACAAATTTATAAATCCAGTCACGTGCAGTAAACAATGGGATAAATTACTGAAGTGTGACATAATGCTGCTAATTATTACATACAATAGACATTACTGAGCTATGCAATAGGAGGAAAAAAAACCTGATGTGTCGTTAATGTTTGCTGACTTATTAGTACATGTTGATTCTGTTTAGGTTACAAACAGTGCATACAATGTAAAGCGGACTAAAATCAACACATATGTTACAGAGCTGTGTTTGTAATGTATCACAAGTGATTGGGATTTGATCATGTGGATTTACATGGGACTGTTAAATTCAAAAAGTTGTATGAGAGGACAGAACAGCTGCCTTGTTTCAGAAACAGCGCCTCTCTTGTCTATAGGATGTGTCTGGCAGTGCAGGCAGTCTCCAAACAGATCTGGGCTATAATACCAGGAAGAATACCATGAAGAAGGCAGCTATCGTTGTAATCTCATGCAACTCTTTGAATTTAACATTCAGCAGTTCCATGTAAAATCATATTATTGTTATTATTGTTTTTATTACTAAGCACCATTCATTCCAGGGCATTCTACATTTGTCGGGGGATTACATACATAACATAGGTCCAAACAAAGTACAATGGCTAAACTAAATGACAAATAACTAGTATAGAGAAAGAGGGAACCCTGCCCACGATGGCTTACAATCTACCAGATCAAAAGATCACCATGGGCTCTGACCGGCCCACAGGTAACAGGGGAAAGAGTCCGTAAGCCCCGGGCCATTTTGGGCGTTGGGTATGAACTACTTTACAGGGTAAAAGAAAGAGAGGTAGAACGCAAGAGTCATGTACAGTAGATGTAGTGTGGGCCCCAAGAATCAACTCCATTGCTGAGGCCACAAGACTCAACTTCATTGGTGGCCTCAGAAATCAATAACACTGGTTGGTCCCAATAGTCAACTCCACCGTTGGGCCCCAATAATCAGCTCCACTGGTGGACCCCAAGAATCAACTGCACTGTGGAACACCAAGAATAAGCTCCACTGGTGGGGTCACAAGAATCAACTCCACCGGGGAACCCCAAGAATAAGCTCCACTGGTGGGGTCACAAGAATCAACTTCACTGGGGGTCCCAGAAATCAACAACATTGTGGGGTCCAAATAGTCCACATCACTGTTGGGCCTCAATAATCAGCTCCACTGGTGGGCCCCAGTAATCAACTCCACTGGTGTGCCCCAGGAAACAATATCACTGGTGGGCCACAGAAATCAACTCAACTTGGGGGCCCCAAGAATCGATGTCACTGGTGGACCCCAGGAATCAACTCCACTGGTGGGCCCCAGCAATAGACTTCTCTGGTGGCCCCAGATACCCAAGTCTGACACTGGATCACCATCAGTGTTTTTGCTTCTAGAAAAAAAATAAAGATTTCATACAGCCACCCTACATGCAAAAGCGAGAGTTCACAATATTCAGTGAATCTCTCTTAAAGGGTTGTTTTCATTTCTAGAAAAGGCTTATCGGGTAGTCCAGAAGGCTCTAAAATCGTAAAAAACGCCCTGGTGCCTAGTGGCCAAAAGGCCACAGAATTGTAAATGGTGCATAACAAAAATTTTGGGTTTGTTATAGAGTTGATTAAAGCCCAGCAGCTTGCAGTTACATCTCTTCCCAGAGTGGCCATACAGAGTTACTGGAGATAGACATATGTATTTGTGTTTTTGGGCCACATGTATGAAAACTGTTTAGGTCTAAAATTCACTTTTTTGCCCATAGTATTGGGCAAAAAAGTGAGTTTTTGACATAAACAGTTTCAATACATGTAGCCCTTTGTGTTCACTTGGAGTCTGTTTGAAGCCAGTGAGAGCAAGCTAGGACCAGTAGCGGAAAAAAATATGAAATAATCCACTGAATAATCAACTGTGATCAGAAAATAATGACATCAGTTGATTTATTTATTTCTATACTGTGACATAATATCAGCAGTATATCTTACCAAACCTTTTTCATGTACCATACACCTTGGCTTATGTTATCTGACAAATCACAAAACCAACAAAAATTTCTTACTGCTCTTATGTGGACGGGCTAACATACTTACATATTCTTCACATATACTGCTCATAAATGTATCAATACATACAAACTGCATAGAAAAAAGCACACAAACACAGATACTGTATACATAAATGCACACTCATATATTCATGCAGCAACTAGTAATCCTGAAATCCAATTACCAGGAAATAACACGTGTCAGGATAGGACAGAACTGATCATTAGCTGGTGCCAAGCCGTCATAATTATGACTGTACCATTACTGTGACCAGCTGCAGAATATTTGTCACATTTTGTCCTTAAATACACATTTGTCATCCCACAGAGTTGTTTTCATCCGGTGTGCCCTACAGTTTCTGTCAGCTGATCATTGACTAGATGTCATGTGCTGTATGAAGTTCAGGGGTTCATCTGTAATAGTAGTCAGCTAGCTCGTCACAAGAACACAACTGGAACAAGTTTTATTGAACAGGTGACAAAATAGAAAGTCTTTTCAACGGTCATTCTGGGTTCCCTGACAACTGTCCAGCTTTGGACTGGCCCACAGGGGAACACAGGAAACCTCTGGTGGGCCCCTTCGCATGACGGAGGCATGGGTCCACAATTAACTCCATTGGTGGGCCCCAGAGTCAACTACAATGGTAGTCCCCCAGAATGAAATTCTAGTGGTGGGCACTAGTACCCCAGTCCAAAGCTGCAACTGTCTCTTAGATCTGTCTCCTCATTGACACAGTATTCGACAGCCCGGCAGCCTCGCTCTCCATCCACAGGTGGTCTCTTCATGTCCTGTTGTACTCCATGGGCTCCCAGGGATTCACTGGCCAACTGCCCCGGAAGATAACCTGAAGAGTTTTCCTGATGTTTCTTATTAATGTATGTTCACATTGGGTCATTTCGTGTCGTATTTGAGCTCTAATACGTGCGAGATGCGCGCTGAAATTACGGTAATCCATAGTTCTTATATAGAACTATGGATTACGCCTCCTCTCCCCGCCCGTACAATACGATCATATTGTACGCACGGGGATATAAGTGACATGTCAATTACTTGCGGCGAATACGCGGCACGAGTAATGAATGTCAATGGGGCCGCGGGCTACCAGCCCCACCCCTCCCCCCGCACGCCTCGGGAGTACGCGCGTACCAACGAGAGCTCCCGAAAGACATGATGTACTGCGGCGCCTACTGTACGTGCCACAGTACATCGTGTGAACATAGCCTTAGCGGAGGAACTGTTCTTACTGTACTGTCTCTCTGTCTTCTCTCAAACTTTTCTCTGAACTAACTATTCTCCAGCAGTTTCCTGGGCTTTTCCTTTTATTATGCTTATTATTAAAGGGATTTCTCACTACATTGATTAGCTTATAACATATAAGGACAAATAATAGAAGACTTTTGTAAATACATTGCTTTGTTGATTTTTCTTTGGTCAGGGGAAAAAGAAGATTTAATCTTGTCTTGCAGTAGAGCACAAAGGTTTCTCTGGTTAAATACCATCTTTCTCCCTCACCTGTCCCTGCTCTCTTACCTCTCACTGCTCAAGCTGCCATCAGTCACTCACTCCGACCATGGCGAGTCACCTCCTGCAGAGTCTTATCTCCAGAAACGGATTTTGAAAACTCATTTACCGAAGTAAACACCATTTATAACCCTGTAGCCTGAGTACTACACTTTATACATTTCTTGCACTCATTGTCACTATAACAGGAATAGTTAGGAACAGCAATCACTGCTATAGACCTACCCACAGTCTGAACAGCATATGTGATCCTAAAGCTGGTTGTGACTGTGAAACTGCATGGTAAGAAAATCCTAATAATACCACAATGTCAAGAACTTGTTCTTTAAGCAGCTCCATAAAATATTCTTTCAAGGTGGCATACCCCTTCAAAACACAGACCAGAAAGAAACAGTGTAAATTTGCAGTATTCTGTCATTATGCAGGAATAGTAGTAAATTTAGAACATTTTCAGTCACGGCATTGCTAATCAGAGATGGTACAGATAACGTATCAGGCGTGGGGTTGGCACACTGATAATGTCAGGCTGCATATTATCATCAAGACTGAAATAATCACCTCTGGATACAGTTACACAGCCGCCTTTATTTACCGAGATAAGACAGCAAGACAAACACTGCTAATTATACACAATTTACTTTCTGTCTATCTTGATAAAGATGTATCTGTCTGTTATCTATCTACATGTCTATCTCCTATCCACCTACCTTTCTAGCTATTTCATATTGTCTATCTGTCTGTCCATCTTTTTTCTTTATCTAACATTAATAACATTTATATTTTGTCTTTTTTTTCTATTTATCTAAACATCAGGAAAAATTGCAACACTCCCAATTGAGAAATAAATAAAAAAAAACACCTTTATTCCATAATGTACAAAGATGACATTTCGGCTTACATTTCTCAAACTGGCAACCATATATATAGTTGCTTGCTGCTTATATCAAGCTACAGACAAATTGTGATATGAATGGGGAGAGAGAGAAAAGAATATTGATTGATTGACAGATATGAGATATACAAATTAATAATAAGGAAGAGCTAATAAGATATAGATAGATAGATAGATATGAGATAGATAGATAGATAGATAGATAGATAGATAGATAGATAGATAGATAGATAGGAGATAGATAGATAGATAGATAGATAGATATGAGATAGATAGATATGAGATAGATAGATAGATAGATAGATAGATAGATAGATAGATAGATAGATAGATAGATAGATAAATAGATAGATATGAGATAGATAGATATGAGATAGATATGAGATAGATAGATAGATATGAGATAGATATGGATGGATAGATATGAGATAGATAGATAGATAGATAGATATGAGATAGATAGATAGATAGATAGATATATAGATAGATAGATAGATATGAGATAGATAGATAGATAGATAGATATGAGATAGATAGATAGATAGATAGATAGATATGAGATAGATAGATATGAGATAGATAGATAGATAGATAGATAGATAGATAGATAGATAGATATGAGATAGATATGAGATAGATAGATATGAGATAGATAGATAGATAGATAGATATGAGATAGATAGATAGATATGAGATAGATAGATATGAGATAGATAGATAGATAGATAGATATGAGATAGATAGATAGTAACGAAGAGAAAAGATATATAAAGTATATAGTAAGCGGGATAGACATACCTAGAGCATAGAGAAAAAGAGACAGATAGGTAAATAAACAAGAAAAATAGCAGCACTTCCAACACCAATATAATATATTAATAGATATGTGATATACAGATAAATAAGTAAGGATGAGCTAAAAAGATATATAGTAACGAAGAGAAAAGATAGTACTGTATTTATTAAAAGATATAGGTAGACCAACCTAGAGAAAAGGGACAGATAGATAAATAAATAAATAAATAAATAAATAAATAAATAAATAGATGAAGAGATAAACAAGAAGAAGAGCAGCAGTTCCAACCCAATATATATATATATATATTATATTGATGGTCTCAGTCTTATATATCTATTTATTTATCTGTCTCTTTTCTCTATGCTCTATGTCTGTCTCTCTTACTATATACTGTCTATCTTTTCTCTTCATTGCTATCTATATCTATCTATCTATATCTATCTATCTATCTATCTATCTATCTATCTATCTATCTATCTATCTATCTATATCTTTTTAGGTCGTCCTTATTTGTCTATCTGTATATCACATATCTGTCAATCAGTCTATCCTCTGTTTCTTTTCTTTCTAGATATATACTTTGGTGTTGGAAGTGCTGTTCTTTTTGTTTATTTATCTCTGTATCTATTTATTTATCTATCCGTCTCTTTTCCTCCATGTGTGTATATCTATCTCTCTTATTATATACTGCACTGTCTATTTTTTCTCTTCATTACTATCTATATCTTTTTAGCTCATCCTTATCTATCTGTATATCTCATATCTATCAATCAATCTATGCATCTATTTCTCTCTACCTGTCTCCCCATTCATATCACAATTCGTCTGTCGGTTGCTCATATAAGCAGGGATACGACGAAAAATGTATTCTAACGTATAGCAGGGTGTAGCCATAAGGATCTACAGACTAAACAAGTCTCTTTTGAATACCTATAGTCTCTTTCACAGTGGTAGAGGCTTTATTTCTGGGGCACAATACCATGATCTACCGCCTCCTGTACCTTAATGTACATCTACTCCTCTAATTTCACTGTACAGAACTTTCTTGTATCTGTCACACATTTGGTAACAGTCGATGCTTATCGTTATCTAGATATTATTAGTCTGCCTTTACATCTCATGGAGAGAGGAGCACACTTTCAGCACTGGCCTCATTTCTATAGAGTCACATGCGTGCATGTACAATTACACATACATTATAGCCACATAATGTATACACAGTGGCTGCCATCCGCATGGCTCATCTTAGATGATACCCATTACCTGCCAGGTTATTGTCAGAACGTGCCTGGTGTGGCACCTCCAGCTTCTGTCAAAGGTACAGCTACATGTAGGGAAGTCGAAAGAGGCATGTAGGAACACATTGTACACAGACACACTGTGTAATCATGTATACATTAGGTAAAAAAAAAAAAAAACACACATAATGTGCCATTTTCTTAAACATACAAAAAAAACTGGGAGCCATATCTCGTGAAACAGTAGACAGATTTTTTAATGGCAAAAATAAAATCAAAATAAACAAAAAAAGCCAAGAAAAAAAATCGAAATTATACTAAAAAAAGAGGAGACAAAGAAAAGACAGACAGTGACATAAATTGGACATTGACATAAATTATGTTGCATATATTTATATTGAAAAATAGCACTGTCTGCTAATAGAATATAGCATCCATTGGTAGTCTAATAAGTATACAGCAGAAATAATGTATCCTGTGGTATGCAACCCAAAAAGACCTTATAAGGCCATAATAATCTATAGCAAAGAAATCATTTAAAGCAATAAGTCTAAGTTAGCAGCGAACTGGCCATATTTCCATATTAACCCTCAAACATCCAAAGGGACCATTTTCTGACAATAAAGGTCAAAAAGGGCTTTAGTCATGTAATAATAATAGATTTATTTAACCCATGATGGAGAGAGGGTGAAGCCACTGCTGCCGCGTCCGTTTTTGATAGCAAGTGTGAGATTACAATTGTCTATATCTTAAAGGTCACTTCCCTCTATATTTGATCTATATCATTTTCCACAATCTCTTCTGATAAGGGGGAGGATTCAACTTTTATGTTTCCTGCAAAGTACAGTGGATGCGGAAAGTATTCAGGCCTCTTAAAAAAAATTTCACTCTTTGTTTCATTGCAGCCATTTGGTAAGATCAAAAAATTTTATTTTTTTTCTGTTTTATTTACATTCACCCCCCACCCCCCATCTTGAAAGAAAAAAAATCAGAAATGTAGATATTTTTGATAATTTATTAAACAAGAAAAACTGAACTATCACATGGTCATAAGTATTCAGACCCGTGCTGTGACACTCATATTTAACTCACATGCTGTCCATTTTATTCTGATCCTCCCTGAGATGGTTCTACTCCTTCATGGGAGTCCAGCTGTGTTTACTTAAACTGATTGGACTTGATTAGGAAAGGCACACACCTGTCTATATAAGACCTCACAGCTCACAGTGCATGTCAGAGCACATGAGAATCATGAGGTCTAAGGAACTGCCCAAGATTCTCAGAGACAGAATTGTGGCAAGGCACAGATCTGTCCAAGGTTACTAAAGAATTTCTGCAGCACTCAAGGTTCCTGAGAGCACAGTGGCCTCCGTAATCCTTAAATGGAAGAAGTTTGGGACGACCACAACTCTTCCTCGACCTGGCCGTCCAGCGAAACTAAGCAATCGTGGGAGAAGAGCCTCGGTGAGAGAGGTAAAGAAGAAGCCCAAGATCACTGTGGCCGAGCTCCAGAGATGCAGTAGGGAGATGGGAGAAAGTTCCACAAAGTCCACCATCACTGCAGCCCTCCCCCAGTCGCGGCTTTATGGCAGAGTGTGGCCGACAGAAGCCTCTCCTCAGTGCAAGACATAGGAAAGCCGCATACAGTTTGCAAAAAACCACATGAAGGATCCCAGACTATGAGAAATAAGATTCTCTGCTCTGATGAGACGAAGATTGAACTTTTTGGTGTTAATTCTAAGCGGTGGAGAAAACCAAGCCCTGCTCATCACCTGCCCAATACAATCCCAACAGTGACACATGGTGGTGGCAGCATCATGCTATGGGGGTGGTTTTCAGCTGCAGGGACAGGACAACCGGTTGCAATTGAAGGAAAGATGAATGCGGCCAAGTACAGAGAGATCCTGGATGAAAACCTCTTCCAGATGCTCTGGACCTCAGACTAGGCCGAAAGTTCTTCTTCGAACAAGACAATGACCCTAAGCACACAGCTAAAATAACAAAGCAGTGGCTTCAGAACAACTCTGTGCCCATTCTTGACTGGCCCAGCCAGAGCCTGACCTAAACCCAATGGAGCATCTCTGGAGAGACTTGAAAATGGCTGTCCACCAACGTTCACCATCCAACCTGAGGGAACTGGAGAGGATCTGCAAGGAAGAACAGAGGATCCCCAAATCCAGGTGTGAAAAACTTGGTCCATCATTGCCAAGAAGACTCATGGCTGTACTAACTCAAAAGGTGCTTCTACTCAATACTGTGCAAAGGGGCTGAATGCTTATGACCATGTGATATTTCAGTTTTTCTTGTTTAATAAATTTGCAAAAATATCTACATTTCTGTTTTTTTTCTTTCAAGAAGGTGGGATGCAGAGTGCACATTAATGAGCAAAAAATGAACTTTGTGAATCTTACCAAATGGCTGCAATGAAACAAAGAGTGAAAAATGTAAAGGGGTCTGAATACTTTCCGTACCCACTGTACCTGAAATAACCTACCACAGACAAGGATTCCAACTCTAATAATGAGAAAAATAAAATACAATTTCAATTTACAGTATACATTCATGTGGAATATCCTGTACCATTCAAAATGTATGTAGCTTCTCCCAGCCAAGAATGTAATACAGCATTGTTACACTATGAATGTAAGGCCCCATTCATATAACATTTCCGGCCTATGTAAGTAGAGTTTATCTGGTTACCCTGAAAAAGTTAGACTGATGTAAAGTGTAAAGGATCATTAAGGATCTATTTTTTTTTATTTTAGTAAATTAGCGCCATTATATTCCATAGCACTGTACAGAGATTTTAACTATTCACATTGGTCTCTGTCCCCATTGGGGCTCACAGATAACAATACAGAAAGTTACAACACCAACAACAGCTATTTAACATGTTCAATGTGTTGTCCCTGAAGTTGAAGGCATGGGATCCAAAACCTGCATGGGAACTTTCTGTGCTCATAACTTTTCAGCCACAAGAGATATTGCAAATCTGATTGTGGCAATCAATATCTGAGAGAATTCTGGACTTTTTTGATAGGCTACATGAACACCTTCTGATTGGAAAAACTTGCCCTTGATCCAATATGGCGGCTTTCAAGATGGTGGCCATGTTCTGGACATAGCCTAAAACATAGGCCCTCTTACCCATTACTTTCTGGGGTATTCAGATTTTTCCCTTTCGTTAATACTTACCTCTCCCCGTTCCTCTGCCAAGCAGTTCTCTTTGAGGGATTGTGTCCAGCAAGGGTTGCGTGACATCATCACTCCGCCTGCGTCAGGCTGCTGCTCCCGGCATTCTGTAGCCTTAGACAGTGTGCCTTTGGCTTCCGGCTTAGAATAAGAAGTGGTGACTTCATTACATCATGTTGCCTACATCTATAGTAAAATTCGGTGAGTAGGAAGCCAATGGCTCCTTTCTTTATCATAATTTTCAACTGTATGAGCATTCCAATACCAGTGACAACCTAATAGGACCTTAAAGGGGTTTTGCCAAGAAGTGATTTCCTCACCTAACAGGCTGAACTGTCCTCTTGAGTCTTGAAAAAAGGGGCGTTGTGTTTCTGTGTTTAAAAAAACAAGTGCCTCCTCCATGATGTCATCGCACCACCTCCCATGCACGCTCCCGAGGCTGATATTCAGTCTCTGTAGTTGAGCAAACATTGTTTGGTTAAACCCCAGAGGATAACTGTATTGTGCACAAGCTCTAACGGTTTTGTGTTCTCCCTCTTATCTGCTCAGGAGAGAAGATAAGATCCAAGCAGGCAGTGTTCAAGAACTGCTGCAGGGGGGGAGGGAGGAGGGCTGAGCAGGAAGCTTCTGCATGTTTACTCAGATAATTACATTACAACCAGCAGATTCTCTATACAGCAGACAAAGGCTTTGTTCTCCCCCCTCCCTTCAAAGCTCATTCATGTGCCCTGCCATCAGATAAGAAGTGCAAACAAGGCAAGCCAGATCCGCTCCTGGTTGTAGCTAATGTAAACAGTCAGGAAACTAAGGACATCTAAGCCAAGCTGAAGCTATCACAGGCTACACTTTTTGTAATCTATTTAGAAAAGTGATTAAATACCCATTTTGGAGGATCCCACGTCAACATTAGATCGTGGTAAAACCCCTTTAATGAGTCACTCCCGACACGTCTAGCTGCTATCAATGCTGCCCATGGTGGTTACTCTGGATATTATCTGCTGGTCCTAATAAGTTGACTGTGTATATACAGATGTAGCAGAGTTTAACTTGATAGTAATAGCAATGCTTTCTGTATTATCTGATAAAAGTTCACAAGAAAAGTTGAGATAATGTGTTGTATCGTGATATAATGATTTCTATCAAGATTAGCTTTGCTACATCTGTAAGTCTGTATGTAGATTATGTTACATATATATATATCCCATATGTTCCATGTATATAATGCATGTGTTACCTATGTCTATGTGAGCAGTACGCCCAGTATATCATGTCTGCAGTGTCGTCATTATTATTAATGATTTCCTCTTGACTCTTGGAGATTAGAATCTTATATAACCTGCTGAACCCGTATTCTCAGCTGCACAGGTGACTGCACTCACAGTAACAAGCTTGATATGCAGTTTTATGGAGAGCAAAGTAAATATTAGTTTAGAACTTTTTGCATTGATAATAAATGAGCCCTTTCTGTCTACAGTTTTTAAAGTTTTTACCTCTCGTGCATCTCTTGGAAATCAAATTGGAAATCTTTGATACTAATTAACGCTATGGGGGAGATGCATGAAACGGGCTGCACCAGTTTTTTTGCTGTGATGTCCAAAAAGTTATCGCTGGATCTGTCCGACATATGTATGAAAGGTCGTGTGCCAAAAATAGGCGCTAGTCCGACATCTTCGACACTATTCTTAGGGACCGTGTCGTGCCACATTCATAGGATAAGACACATTTATGAATGGTGCCCAACAGAATGTGTCGCAAAAAGGGCGGCATGTATGAACGGGGCTGTGCCAGAGGTCTTGCGTATTTTCAGCCCGACATCAGGTGCAGCCCCATCGCATTAGTGAAAAGCCTCCCGAACGCCAATATCAGGCGCATTACAGAGTGGTTTACCTGAGCCACAAGTGTCATACAAGGCCTAGAATGCGCCTGATTTATGACCAGCTGTAGAGCGGGTTCATAAATCAGGCACACTCTGTGTTATTATAGTGCGCGTGAAATTTGGCGTTTAAACGCCAAATTTCATTCATGCTGCCCAAAGTGTCTAAGAATCCATGCCAATTTTAAACTGATGAGACTGAGACAAATTTTGGCGTAGACATTTTTTGAGACACTTTTTGTCACACATAAGTGTGTCTCACAACGGGACATATTTATAAGCTGCTGTGGGACACTTTCATACATATTGCCAAATGCTACACTAACCTACCGCGTCGTACAACTGTCTAGTCTGAGACAGTTTTCATACGTTACCCAAATGATCCTATAAGGGCATATTCACAAAAACGAAAAGAGGATAAAAATGGAAGTGCACAAATACTAGTATATCCTCATAGAAATCCGAAAAGTTCTTTCAGAATAATGGATGTAGTCCAGCCTTACATGTAATGTAGCTGTCGTCACTCAATATATGCCACTTTTGCCCTTAGGCTCATCCCACAGTTCTTCAGAACAGAAAGGTAAAGTCTCTGTGCCCCCTGTGCATAGTAGAGGCCTTTTGAGCCTCTATTGAAGTCATATTAGGGCTGTATACAAAAAGGGGCTGTAACATGGCTATGTACTGTACGTGAGGCCTTAGAATTTGACTTAGTCAAGAAATTATATAGTTACATACATTAGTTAGTCTAGTTAAGTTCAATCAAGGGTAGATGAAGGGAGGGGTAGAAGAAATTGTTAAGCTTTGTTTCCACCTACTGATGCAGACTTTAGAGGCCATAGGGTAAGCACCAATCTGGCCTAATGGAAGATTCTATTTCCAATCTCAAAATTGCCATCAGATTGGATCAAGATGTTTTATACGGCTACATAAGTATTAATCTTGAAACCCTCACCTGTTCCTGCTGTGACCAACTCCTCAGGCCAGCTATCCCATAGATTCACAGTTCTCATAGTAAAGAAGGCTATCCTCTGGATCATGAATCCTTTTTTCTCCAGACAGAGGGAGGGAGTGTCCCCTTATTTTTTGAGGGGGTTTTACATGAAATAGTTTTTCCCCATACTTTATGTAGGGGTTATTTACATAATTATATAAATGAATCCTGTGTCCCCAGAGCCGTCTTTTCTCAAGACTAAATAAGTTTAAATCTTTTAACCTCGCCTCATAAATAAGATGCTCCATGCCCCTTATTGGTTTGGTTGCTCGTCTTTGCACTTTCTATAGCTCCATTGTAATTTTTCTATAAACTGGAATCCAAACTGAACAGTATATTCCAGATGGGGCCACACCAATGTTTTTTTTTTTTTTTTTTCAGCAAAGGAAACGTTTATTGAGATGTAAGCAAGTAAAACATTAGACAAGCAATAATCAATGTGATAACTTGAGCAAATTCAAGATATAAAAGTAAGACATAAACATAACAAGAAAACAGGTCATGAGTCATTGATCAAAACAACGAAAGGAAATCATAAAATTTGCAGACATTGGTTTGAAGGCTATAACAATATGCAATAACAGTAGTAGAGGTCACCTATGTTAAATATAGGTATAGAATATCGGCATCCATTACCAGCAAAGAACTTTCTTTTAAAATGAGTATGATATCAGGCATCGGGACTCTGACCAAAACCCCTATTGTCAGGACCTTCGTTTTCACTACTGGTGAAAATATGCGGAGCTAGTCCAAGGGCACCATCTCTCTTTAATTTTAGCTACTTTGTGGGGGGAACAATTAGACTCGTCTCGCTATGTTATTGATTATTTATCCTGTTTATAACTTCTGCGAGGGATGGGGGCGGGGGTGGATTTCAGTTGTATGCTATCACGGAGCGAGAGGCGATCAGAACATGTACTAGAACGGTGTGGAATGGGGGAGGGACAGTATTAAATGCTAAGTTTTAATAGGGCTATCTCAGGAGAGAGAATCATTCTCTGCCCAAAAAGTTGATGTAGCATCTTCTCTACGTAATTCCATAGAGGGGCTATTACCGGACAGCTCCACCACATGTGCAGCAGAGAACCAACGCCCCCACACCCCCTCCAACATAAATGGGAGTGGCCAGGAACTGCGTGGGCAATTCGGATGGGTGTAAGATACCATCGTAAAAGGATCTTTCTTGAGAGTTCCATGTGATTAGCGCAATTAGAATATTTAGCTGTGATATTAGCAGCTTGCAACCAAGAATCTATTGGAAAATGCTGTCCTAAGGTCTTTTCCCATCTTATTACATATTCCGGTTTGGTAGATAGGTCTTCAAACAGGGTTTTATAAGCGGCTGAAAGGGCTTTTGCCCTCGGACCACTCCACAGTAATGCGTGATATAGGGAGGAAAGAGTGGACGCAGACGGCCACTTTATTGATTGAATAACGTGCTGACTTGCAGGAAAAAGAAAAAAGTGGTTGCGGGGGATCGGGAAGCGCAACCGTAGTTCCTCAAAAGTGCTAAATTGGTGGGAGAGGAAGAGATCATCTATCGATTCTATCCGTAATGAAGTCCAAAGATGGATGGGGACATCCGGGGCGAGGCAATGCAGAACTGAGAGTGGACATTTAGCCCTGGTTACTGAAACCTTCCCTGTCTGCACAATGTACTTATGCCATACCGTCACTGCATGGGACATAGTTAGAAGACTAAGTTCTGGTGGTCTCCAACCAAACAACATTGCAATCAAGCAGTCCCTAAAAGAACCCTTAGGGATAACAGAGTTCTCGATAGACATCCAATGTTGGGATTCAGGGGAATGCCAATGTAGAGATAGCGGTTCCAATACTGAGGCTATGTTATATTGGAGCAAATTTGGTACAGAGAGACCTCCTTGATTAGTTCTTCTATATAGATGTTTCCTCTGCACTCTAGGTCGTTTTAGCCCCCATATGAATCGTAAAAGTAAATTTTGGAGTTTGGTTAGATGTTCTTTCGGAAACAAAAAGGGTAATGATCTTGAGATGTATAAAAATTTAGGAAGCAGAACCATTTTAGTTAGATTTATACGGGCCAGCAGGACAATTGGTATTTACTAAGTCTGTTACTTTCTTCTACTAAAGCAGCAGATAATTCTTGTAGATTTCTTTCTATAGTGACTTTAATATCCGGGAAGATCTTGATACCAAGATAGGAGACAAAAGAATCCGCCCACACAAGGTTAATTTGTGATAATTGGGATTTGAGAGAGGGGGAGCAGTTTACCGGAAGAAAAACTGATTTGGAAATATTCAGCTTGTAATACGATTTCCGATGCAAACCGCTCAAGCAACTCGAGCAAGCCGGAAACAGATGTGTCAGGTCGTTGGCACATAATTAAGATGTCGTCTGCATAAAGACTGACTTTGTGGACTTCGTTGTGTACAATTATTCCAGCAATGCTCGAGGAGCTTCGGATATGTTCAGCCAGGGGTTCTGCACAAAGATCATATATCAGGGGAGACAATGGACAGCCTTGTCTAGTTCCATTTGTGATGTTGAACTTATCTGAAAGGAATCCTGAGGCATAAACCCTAGCCGAAGGAGACGTATACAGGGAAGCAACTGCCGACAAAATCAGGCCCCGAAAACCAAATTTTTGCAATACTTTCTTCATATAAGACCAATTAATTCTATCGAATGCTTTTTCGCCATTTAAAGAAAGAAAAGCAAATAGGGATTTTTGCAGTTGCGCTAAATGCATTACATTCAGAACTCTTCTTATCCCATCTCTCGTTTGCCTCCCCTTAACAAATCCTACCTGATCACGATTGACTAGGTTGGGGAGTATTTCATTAATTCTATTGGCCAATATTTTTGAGAAGATTTTTATGTCCGAGTTCAGCAACGAGATTGGTCTATAATTAACCACTTGGTCTTCCGATTTCCCTGATTTATGGATAGTAGAGATATGGGCGCAGAGCATCTCCTCCGGAGGGGAGCCTTTTTCGATAATAGCATTAAAAAGTTTAGATAAATGGGTAGACAAGGTATTGGTCCATAGTTTAAAATATTCATTGGTGAGGCCATCGGGCCCAGGAGATTTATTGCATTTTAACTTTGAAATAGTTTTCCCAACTTCCTGTGGGGAAATAGGTTTGTTCAATGTGTCTAACTGTTCCTGGGAGAGTGAGGGAAGAGATACCTCGCCTAAGAATTTATCGATTTCCTCATCTACAGCCCTTGGAGCTTCACCATCAGATCCAATATTATATAGCTTACTGTAGTAAGCAGCAAAGGTATTGGATATTTGCTGAGGATCAGTAATTTGACTATGAGAGGCAGAGGATAGATATGAAATTCGGGTTTTAGCCTGCAATACCTTGACCCTGCGGGCCAGAATCTTACCTGGCCTGTCTCCTTGGAGATAAAAGTTCCACCGAAGCCTGTTGAGGTGTGATTCATATTGTTGTAGATGAATACAGTTCAATTTAGCTTTGAGTGGGGCTAATTTGTCTCTGATCGATTGTGAACTATTCGTTTTAAGTTTGAGCTCCAATTGTTTTATCTCTTCTAACAGATTATGAAGGAGCTGCTCCCTAGACCTCTTTTCTCTAGCAGCTATCTTCATAAAAATCCCCTCATGTAAACCTTATGGGCGCACCATAATATCTCCTCTGAAGGGGCTGTGGGGGAATTAAGCTCAAAGTAGTCAGTAAGTGCTTTTGTAACCTCGTTTACTATCTTGCCTGACTTCAACAAAAAATTATTCAATCTCCATGGGGAGTGGTAGACCGGGGTGGAATTGGTACGCAGAGTTAGATATATTGGCGCATGGTCTGACCACGATCGGATCCCTATTTTAGTGCATGAAACTAGCAGAAGGGCAGCTCTGTTTAGCAGGAAATAATCAATCCTTGAATGGGAGTCCCTGGCTGCAGAGTAAAAAGTAAAGTCTTTCTCTGTTGGGTGAGCATACCTCCATGGATCGTGGAGATTTTCCTCCAGGACTAAGCTATGAAGCTCAGGGGTCGATCTAGGACAGCTATTCGATCTATCTTTGCTTTTGTCAATCACCACATTAAAGTCTCCACATAGTACCAGGTTTACCTCTGGTTTTTTTTTGGCTTTTGCGGGGGACCTTAGTAAGGAATTTAGAGCTGGTGCCGATTGGGCGCATAAACTCCTACTAGAGTAAAAGCTACTGAGTTTAATAAGCAGCTCAAAATTATAAAACGTCCATTGTCATCAATAATGGAATGGGTGAGCGTAAATGAGACAGAATTTTTAACAAAGAATGACAGGCCGGCTTTCTTGACGTCTGTTGCGGAGTGGAATGCCCCGAAGGAGTAATTTCTATGCTGCAAGCGAAAGGTATCTTTTTTACACAAATGTGTTTCTTGTACACAAACCACATCCGCACCCAGACGCCGGTAACTTCCTTCCAGAACAGTGACTCTTGAATGGGGAATTTAGACCATTGGCGTTTAAGGGGCATAAATTTCAGACCCATTGTAAAATGTATAACATGACTGTTATAGATATGTGGCTGATAAAGAAAGATCCAGATGGGGCCTGCAAGAGAAGATGAGTTAAGCATATCATGACCAATGTGAACCATAACATCAACATGAATAACTGCACAAACCAAAAACCAGGTACCAGATCTGGTATGGAAAATTTCCACGAACCGGGGATTCCACCTGAGGGAATCAAGAGAGGGCAAGTCAATGCCTATCATTGTATGAGAACAAAAAAGAGAAAAAGGTGCTGGAGGAAGTAGGAACTTCTGCGCTATAGAAACTGAAGAACCAGAGCAATGGAGATCAGTTCATGGGGGAAGATGAAGCTTAGCATTTTTTTTGGCACGGGTTTTTTGACCTGTTGGCTTTTCAGACCAAAAAGGGAGTAAATAAAACTGCAGGTCTTGATTTCTGCTCTTAAAAAAGGAAGAAGAATTAGATGGGGGAAGAAGCAGCCCCCAAAAGAAAAGGAAAAGGCCCTTGACCAGGGAAAGGGTGTGGAAAAAAATTTTCCCGAAAACTTTTTGATTTGATGGGGAATCAGTTTAAACCGGGGAAAAAAGCCCCCAATGATAAAAAAATTTTTGGGTTCACGTAAAAATTTTAGTATAGGGGGGAAAATTTCCTTTTCTTTTTAGCATTGTTCCACCCGGGATAGGTAAAAAGATTGAAAATGTTTGAGAATCTTTCAGGGGGGGTTACTTGCCTCGAACGCCCCTTTAAAAAATTTGTTTTTGGGTCTTAAAAAAGGGGGGACCCCTGGCATCCACCCCTGGTTTTGAAAAGGGGCCCAGGTCCCTTGGGGTTTTTCGGCAATCGGTGAATGCGATAAATTTTCCCAAGGTAGTTTGGGAAAACCCATGGGGGAGCACTATGGGCAAAAAAAATGGGGTCAAGAAAGGAACAGACCCTCTTTGGTGACTGACTCAGGAACTTCCCGTAGGCGAATATTGTTTCGTCTCGTTTTCTATTTTCCCTAAACCCCAATGGGTTTTAAGCCGTTAAATTTCCCTGAACCTCCTTTTCCCGAAAATCACCCGGTTGGATCAATCAACAAATTTTGGGGGGGGTAAGGTTCCGGTTACCCCTTCAGCCATTTTTTTTCTCAACATGGTCTCCCCCTGGAGCCCAATGTTGGGGATAAACCGCTTTTAAATTTTTAAAAATCATTTTTTTAAGACGTTTCTTTTTGATTTTGGGGGAAAAGGAAAAAGAAAAGGGAAAAAAAGGGGTTTAAACAAAAGTTTTTCCCCCTAAATGGGGGGTTTGGGGTAATTTCTTGTTTTTGCCCCCTTACCCATGGATTTGAGCGGGGGAAAGGGAAAGAACCCGGACATTTGGGAAAAAGGTTTTTAAGGGACTCTAAGTTCGGTAGGGTCGGGGAGGAGGGGTTGGGGAAAAAACCTCCGGAGCTTTGCGGTTTTTTTTTTGGGGAAAACCTTTTTTTGGGCTATTTTCTCATCTTTTTCTTTTTGGGTTAAAGGGGAGGAAAATTGCTGGAAATTATATATTATTTAAAATTTTTTTTTTTTTTTTTCCCCCCCTTCCCGTCCTCCTTGTTGAACCTGGGGAGGCCCCACTACAGGACCCCCAAAGAGAGTGGGGATCAGGGTTTTTGGCGGGATTTGGGGGTTGGGGAATTTTTCCAAATTTTCGTAAGGGCCCAATGAGAATAAAAGAATAGGAAAAAGGGTGCAAACGGGTAGGCACTAGCAGTTTAAATTTAAAAGCTGTTGTGACAGGGGGTTTTTTAGGGGGGGTCTGCCTCCTAGTATGCCAGGTGGTAGTACAGTGATTGTCTTAGAGGGATAAAAATTGATTTTGGGAATAGTCTGTAAAACGGGAAAGGGGACTAAAAGTTTGGCTTTTGGGCCCTGTGATCCTCAGTTTGCAGTAAAGGGGGGCGGGTTTAATGAGAAACTCGTATTTGCGGAGGGTTTATTTCGGGGGGGGGGAGCCCAAAGTCCCTGGTAAACAATTAGGGGCCCCTGGGCTTCCCAGAAGAGTCCGGGGGGAGGTAAAATCAACCCCCTTTTTGGGCGTGTCTAATCAGACCCCAAGCAAATTATATAGTTTTCCCTAGTCTCTGGAAGCCCCCTCATGAGCTGAAACAGCAAGCAGGGGGCTTAAAAAGGGGGTTTAGTGCTGCCAAACAAGGATGCTTAGCAAGTAGTTTCCTGCGCCGTGGGGGTTTTTAGATCCTTAAAGTGCTTCCAGTTTTTCTACCCCTTTTTGGGAAAGATTCATTTTGGCGCCAGATATCTGTATGATCCCACAAGATGCCCAGCAAGCAGTATACATATAAAAGGGGGGGCAAAATTAAATTACGTTTCCCCCTGGTGTGACTCTGTATTTTGAACCTCGCGGTCCCGTGGGTGTGTTCCCCAAAAAGTTAGGGGCCGTGCTTGAGATGGGAGCTTTGGGTACGTGTTTGGGGCGCTTCCTGCCTTTCTCAGGGGGCGCTACTGGGGGCGGGGAACCCGCAAGGGGCCTCCCCCTTCTGTGGGAACCTGGTTTTCAAATTTCCCCCCCCAGCGTCCCTCGCCCCTTGCTCCCCGTCCCTCAGGGCTTCCCCTGGATCCCGGGCCCAGCCCAAAACCCCAGAAGCCGTTTTTTGTTGGGGATGTGGCTGGTTTTTCGCATGGGGGGCCCGTCCCACTTAGCGCTGTGAGTTGGGGGCTCCCGCACCTGAAAGCTTTTTTTCAGTAGTTTGGGGCCGATAACCCCCCGCTTGCCCGCCGCGCGCCTCCTCCGGCCCCCGGACTTTCCGGGAGCCCTGCTTCACGCGGTGGTTGCTGGTCAAAATGAGCTCTCCCGGTCCGGGACCTTCAGTGTCCGGCCAATAATATAATAAACGTATTTTTGGGATTTTAAGTGTGCCGCTTTAGACGATCCCCCAGCGGAGCTCCGAAATAGGCGACCGGCGTCATTGCACGCAGGCCAGCCCCCCCCGCCCAATGTTTTATATAACCCATTACATCCCTTCCCCAAAAAGCCCATCCCTTTTTTTTAAAAACACGTAAAATATCCTGCTTACCTTAGAAGAAGCGTTGACAATGAATACAAAAAAGTTTTTTTTTTGGGCAAAAGTTTGATAAGGGGTCCTTCAACACTGATTGGCCAAAAGGGTTGTCTCGGGACCTCAAACCCTATTTCAGGGGTTTCCCCAGGTTTGCCATATAAGAGATGAGGGTCTTCTGTGTGGCCACCATGGGGTCCATGTGATGATGATCAGTATATAACCCCAGTAATGCATGTTATGATTAACTGAGTTTTAATACTGTGCTGTCTAAAACACAATACTTTTACTGTACCTTAAAAACAGGTTAAGGATGATTTGCATCTCTCACCTTAAGGAAAGCAATTTCTGCAATCAAGCGTCTCAATAAAAAAACCCATGATTTTTGAGGCACGTGCCTTTTTCACTAAATTGGTCTTTCATCGATGCGAATTGGTTGGCAACCCTGAAATTTACGTCAAATGAAACTGGCAGGATCACAATTTTAGAGTAATCTTTTAACTGTGAAGGTTATTTAAAAAGAAAAAAATTTAATACTAAAACACAGTTATAAAAGCAACTCCTTTCGGGGGGGAAAATTACTCCTAATCGGGGGCTGGAATAGGGTTGGTAGATGTCCATCCTACTTTTGGGATCAGGTCTCCACCTTCTCCTTATTAAACAAAATATATAAAAAAGTGGTTGACTCCCTTTGTCCGCCATAACGGGTTATAGGGAAAATCAAGCTATTTTCCCCATAACTTCAAAAAGAGAGCTACTGTATATGCATTCACTTCCACCTTCCCATTATAGTCCCCCCTTAAAGGGAACCGGGGGGGTTTTTGCTGCCCTTTTAAACAGC